>RJWJ010013622.1:0-41843 GCA_004363605.1 Indri indri | reverse complement strand
GGCATGTGCCACCATGCCCGGCTAATTTTTTCTCTATATATTTTTAGCTGTCCAATTAATTTTCTTTCTATTTTTGGTAGAGATGGGGTCTCGCTCTTGCTCAGGCTGGTCTCGAACTCCTGAGCTCAGAACGATCCGCCCACCTCGGCCTCCCAGAGTGCTAGGATTACAGGCTTGAGCCACCGCGCCCGGCCCTATAGGGTGTTTTTTTTTAAGTTCCATTGTTTTACCATTGCGTTTTAGATCTATAGTCCACCTGGAATTAATTTTTGTTTATGATGTATGTAAGGTAAGGGGCAAGATATACATATATATATATATTTGCCCCATGGGAATATTCAGTTGACATAAACACCATTTACTGAAAAGACCCCACTGCAATGCAGTTAGTCACCTTTTCATAAATCAAGTAATTGCATATAGGTGAGTCTGTCCCTGGGGTCTCTATTCTATTTCATTGATCTGTGTGTCTATCCTTATACCAACACCACACTGTCTTAATTTCTGTAGCACTGACATCTGGTAGTTGAAGTTCTCTAATTTGTTATATTTTAAGAACCTCTTGGCTGTTCTTAGTCATTTGTCTTTCTACATAAATTTTAAATGTACTTGTTAAGTGCCACTAAAAAAATTATGTCAGAATTCATATATAGTGAATAGAACCTAATTTTAAAATTGAATTTTTAAATAAGTTTGTCATATTCTACCAAAATTAGTAGTACTAGTTTACACACATTTAATCTATAGAACAATTTGAGCATAATATATTTCACTATTAAGCCTTCAAACTAAGAACATGCGATATCTTTATTTTATTTAAATCCCCTTCAATTTCTCTAAATAATGTTTTACAAACTGCGAAGATTTTGCAAATCTTTTACTATATTTGTTCATACGTTTGGGTAGTTTTATGGTATTATAAACTTTATAACTTTTTAAATTTTTATTTTCTATCTTTTTGATGCTGATATAAAGAAATGCAATCAATTTTTATATATTGATCTTATATTCTGTGACCTTTGTAAATTGATTTTTTAAGTCTAATAGTTTATCTTGCTTTTTGATTTGATTGTATAATCACATATTTTGCAAATAATTACAATTTATTCTTTTCTTTCAGTCTTCAGGCAGTTTGATTTTATTAGCTTATGGTTCTGGCTAGAATTTTCTGTGGAATTCTAAGTAGAAATGAAGATGATGGGTGCCATCTCAATCTTAATCTGTGGGGTAAGATTTCAAGATTCTACCATTACGAATAATGTTCACTGTTTATTTTTTATACTCATTTAAGAAAATTCACTTTTATTTCTAGTTTAATAAGAATAATCATGAATTCTTTTTTCATTTTGTCAAGTACTTTTGCCTCATCTACTAGGATGTTCAGATAATTTTTTCTCCTTTTCTATCGATGTAGTAAATTTCAAAGATGCTTTCCAAGTGTTAAACCAACCTTGCATTTCTGAAATGAAGTAAACTTGGTTGTTATATATTATTCTTTTTATATCTTGCTATAATTGATTTACTAATATTTTATTTGTGAAATTTTTATCTATATTCATGAATGAGATTGAACTAAGCTCTTTTACATTTAAAATTTTTACATTATTTTCTTCTACTTCAAGTTGAATTTCCATTTCACTTTATCATGAAATTTTATTTTAGCATAACATACAAATATGCTTAATCAATAAATTTATTGATTACCCCCATATGTCTTTGTACTAATATGTAAGTACATTTAGATTGAAATATTTATCTGTTATCTTCCATGGCTATTAGGCTCCAAGTGTTTACAAATTCTTCTGAGTTAGATATCATTATGCTTATTAGTAGTAGTAATGAATAGTGACTATTTCATCAAATTAAATACACTGATGTTTTGATAATTATATTTATATATAAAATTTTATTAGAAACGTATTTAATAAAATGACAAGATCTGCCCTTTTTTATTTTCAATTACTTCATAAAACCATAGAAAAATATTACTTGTTGATAGTTTTCGTCTCTACACATACATGTAAGTAACTAAGGGAGCTTGTTCCCATGGCTACTCAAGTTGAATCCCCTGGTAGAGCTGAGGGAAATTGCTGGGATGTATAGTTTAGTAAGGAAGTGTTCTTCAGGAAAAAGCTATAAAGGATGGTGAAAGCAACAGAGCAAGGAAGGTGAATGGATCAAGCAAAGATATGATCTGAGATAAAGCCTAGCCTGATCCATGGAAAATAAACTGCACCATGGTACGCACTGTCTGGGGGATGGGCACACTTGTAGCTCTGACTCTGGCAGTGCAAAGGCAATATATGTAACCTAAACATTTTTACCCCCATAATATTCTAAAATTTAAAAAAAAGAAAAAGAAAAAAAGAAACTGCATCAAAGACAGGTCACACATAAAGACAAAAGACTGGCCTACAGCAATAGTGGGAGTGTCACTTCCCAGGCAAGGTGGCTCCAGTAAGCTGATCAACAGAGGGCAATCCTCCACACCGTCAGCAGCCAGTATTCACAGCAGCTGGAGGATGGGTACACCAGTCTGGTAAAGGGGACCCAACAGGGAAGGCATCAACAACCATAGCTAAGTAGAGAGAAATGAAAGGAGTTGTATTTTAGCAATGACATTAAATTCTATGTACTCCTCTCAAGTAATACCAAAATTTGTGTAACAATCATCTTAAGTCATATTCACCAGGAAACATCCTCTGTGAAGGCAAATCACAAGCAAGAGACATACCAGGGAGTAATTCCAGGGCTAGAGAATAAGAGAGACAGAACTGGGCAAAGAAAGAAGCTATTACTGCAATTACAAAAGAGTGCTCTGGAGCTCGGAGGACCCTTCAGCAAAGTCTGACAATAAGTCCTTTCTGTTCACGCATTAACAAGTCTTTGGAAGTTGCTGCTCCTCCAAGGGGGCTTCACCTTGGGAGAGGCTGCTCGATTTAACCGAGAGAAATTTCCAGAGGGGATTCAGCTTGAACCATCAGCACCCAAAACTCTGGTGAACTGGGAGCATGAGGGCCTCAGTCCTGAAGCAGAGGATCTAGGTGCTGTACCACGAGCATCCACGACAGATAGTGATAATTAAAATTTATTTTAAATAACTAAAAACTGGATTGATCTTCCTTCAATGTAGTTGGAAACAGATGCTTAGAAATCACATTGGTGGAATGTTTCTTTCCCAGTCTTTAAAATTCAATTAGACAACAAGAAGATAGTGCTCAGTGGGGTTTTACACATGAAAAATTCACCATAGTAAGGTTTTACGTGGATGAAAGATAGGAATTCTTTATAATTTGTGAGAAAGACAATTATGGAAGCAGAAATGGAAATGACATAATGACTCTGATTCAAATGCTCTTTTGTCATGGACAGAATTCTACAATGACCTCTATTGGAGGAAGGGAAAAGCACAGCCTTTGCCAACTTATCTGAGGTTTTTATGATACAGAGAAGGTGTCCTAGAGTCCATGTTAACCTCAAAAGGAATTCTTTTGGCAGACTATGAAAATCATTGTAGGCTATCAGAAAATGATATGATTCACAAGGTCTGAATATCTACAAGTAGGGCCTCTTTCTTAGTCTCCATTGTGAAAGGTGGATGTTGAGGGGTCACATCAGCATAGAGAGTAGTCAGAAGGTATAGAATTGACCCTAATTTGTAGCAGATGTTTGTTGAAAGGGAAAGACAGGCACATCCAGCCTCCAAAGAGAATCCTGAGAACTTTTCATGTCTTCCCAAACCCTTTGGTGTCTTCTTGGAAATACAAGAAAGAGCCACTGGGCCAACTGGGCTAGGAAATTTAAAAAGTTAATTTTCCTTGTGTCCAGTGAGTTCATCTTGAAGCTTCTTACAGAGCTGCAGGATTCGGGGATGTTTGTAGAATGATGATGAAAGGGAAAGGACCCAGCTATTCATGCCCACATTTGGGAGATGATAATTCTAAAGAACATTACTTCTGCCTTGGCAGGTGCTCCTGTTGTTGTGGGGGAACAGCACAAAGTGGCTCTTTACTGGCTAGGAGATGGGGAGGATGGCACAGGAACTTTTGGAGAGCAGAACACAAAACTTTTGGAGGACAGGGCTAGAGACAAAGGGTGGACTTGTTTCCTCAGCCTTGGCTTGCCAACCTGGAGAAGGGGCTGGCAGGGGACATTGCACTGTTGTTACCGCTGAGAGGACGTTTTTCCAGGTTTAAACACATCTGTAAGAAAGAGGACACAGACTTTTTCAGAGGTGCACAATCTGCATTAAACGGTAGGAACCACATCATCATCCTCAGAGGCTAAGACCTTCCCATCTGTCTTAGTCAGTTTCAGCTGCTATACAAACTACATAGACTGGGTAGCTTATAAACAACAGAAATTTGACTGGGAAGTCCAAGGTTGATGAGGTGGCAGATTCAGTGTCTGGTGAGGGCACTCTTTACTGTTCATAGATGGTGCCTTTTTACTGGGTCCTCACAGGTTAGAGGGGCCAGGGGGTCTCTCTTGGGCCTCTTTTATAAGGGCACTAATCCCATTCATGAGAACTCTGTTCTTATGATCTAATCATCTCCCAAAGGCCCTGCCTCCTAATATCATCACCTTGGGAATTTCAACACATGAATTTGGGGGTAGCACAGACATTCAGTGCACAGTACCATCTGTCATTCTGGCACAACCGCAAGCCTGTGGGAGCCAGTACTGGCAACATCTAACCACAGTATGAATTACTGGAGAGGAATTATACCAACTTCCAGGTTTAATAGTACGAAGCATGGTCTGCTGCCCTAGTTAGATACTTTCCCCATCCTCACCTCAGTCTTCTAAGGGGGACATTGACACTGGAGTCAAGTCTGACATAGATAAACCAGCGGGGAGGGGTGTGGAGTGGACGAAGAACACTGTGGTTGTTGAGAGAATATGGAAGTACCTGATACATAAGGCAAACTGGGAAACTGGTAGAGAAACCCTGGGCTACCAGAAAAGGAGAGAAAAATAGAGTAAAGGGAAGATGCCTGGGCAAGAAAATAGATTCTGTAGGACAAGGAGTAGTGTCCTCAATCCCTAACGGGAAGACTTTCAGGCTGAATGAAGGTATTCTGTCCTTGTGAGTGGATAGAAACTCTGAGCAGAGGTTTCTTCCGAGCACACATGGGTCTCCCTCAAGATCCCCTTCCCTGGAAGGCAGGGACCAAGCAGAGGCCACAGGTCCCAGTGTTCTCCATGCTGCTGTGGTATTCTCCCAGGGAGGGAGTCTGGACTCTGTCACATCAGGCTTACTGAGCCTGTCCTTAGCAGAAACATTTCTAAGGCATCTGCCTTCTCTTTTGGTTGCTTCTCAAAGCACACACTCCTATGTGAACACCTCCTTCCCCACCACCCTGTCTCTCTTTCCCATTTTTCCTGAGCACACTACACTCTCCACGAAGGATTTTATGAAAACTATGCATTTCCAAATCAAGCAAGTTCTGCATATGAATTCCACCAAAGTTACATGTGTCAGGCACAGGAATACAGGAATATTCTACAACCCACTGTGTTCTGCAGTCTTACGTTTATTTCCAAACCACGGAGGATGAAAGACAACAATGAAGTCCAGGAAGAACTTGACTGACAATAAGGGTACCCAGGTTCTGGTCCTGACTCTGCCATAAACCTGACATCTCTGGTCCCCAATTTTCTCACCTGAAACCATTGCATCTGGTGGTATCACTAATTTTCTTTTTGAAATTATGGGATAATTAACTTACAGTAAAACGCACAGATTTTAAGCATACAATTTAATGAGTTTTGAAAAGTGTTTACGCTTTACGTATCTTTAAACCAATACCTAAATTACTGTTTTTTTAATCGTAAATATTTTCTCATTTCTGTTTACCCACCAAATCAGTGTTTGTCCACGTTAATCCCCCCACGTCCATCTACAAAGCCAATTTAGAGTTCAAATACACAGGGTTCAGGGAATTTAAGTAGGAAAGGCAGGAGTTGCCATTCGCCCTCTCAGAGAACCTGGGCCACCCCACTCAGCAGCTGCTCCTGTCCTCAGAATGTGGAAAAGCATGAGGAGGTCCAACCTGAGTCCTTTTATTCTGGACTCAGACCAGGCTAGGAAATTGTGGGCAATTTCTGCAACTAGGTTATCTGATGCCACTTTTTCTGAACACGTGACAAACTCCCTCTTTGCACTGAAAATTCTAGTTTGGTCACTGCTAAAGGATTAGCAGCATTTCTCAGGCTTTCTAGTAGAAGAGCAAAGTGTGGAAAAAAAACACGTCATCTGGTGGGTCTGATGGAGACTACCTCTCGTGTCTGTTCTAACTCAGTGCACCATCCGGGCACTAAGAAAGGTAAGGAAGGAAATCTCCCATGTCCCTGACACACTAGAGGCAGGGCTGGCCAAGGGGTGCAAGGCCAAAGCTCTTCACATTCCACGGGCTTTTAACCCCCTCCCCATTTCACCTTGTGTCCTCCTGCCACACAAGTACCTCCCTGATCAGGGAGGATCAGAGTCTCTTGAAGAAGCCATTTGAAGGGATAACAAAAAAAATTTCTAGAACAATTTTGGGTAACAGTAAAGAAAGAATAAGTCTAAAATTTTGCCTTTAAGGAGATGAAGAAATGTGAGAGTCTTTCCCTCAGCAGGCACCTTCCCTGTGCCTCCTGGAGCCAGTCTTTGGGCAGCAGCAGGGGGGATGTGGCCCACTGACTCGCTAAGGATGTCGGGGGTCCTCAGTTTCAGAGTTCAGGCAGGTCAGGGCACAGAGGCAGCAGCCAAAGCCTGTCTCTCTTGTCTGACACTTGATGCTACACTCTGCTCTTATCCCTAGATCCCTCTCAAATTGGCCTTGTTTTCAGGGTGATAGATTAACCTTTACTGCATTTTCCATTAAAAATGGATCTTTGCTAAAATCTGAGATGTGGATTCCTTGGGGATTTAGACTCTGTTTGAGGCACTCTTTGGGCTGCCCACACTTTTGAGACTTTCCCAAGAAATCCCGAGCTACCAGATAGGAAAACGTAGCCCAGGACTCCGAGATCACGGGCTGTGTGCAGGAAAGGAGCCCCAAGGATGAAAGAGACTCAAGGGACCTAGAAAGAGGGCTAGTAACCAAAGGGGATATTCTCCTCTTACTCCGGGACCTAGAAAGAGGGCTAGTAACCAAAGGGGATATTCTCCTCTTACTCCTTGGATACGCAGGATACAATGTCAGATCCGTGTGTCAGTCAGTCCTGAAGAAGGGGAGAAGAGAGAGCAGTAACACTTGTGGATGGTTGTTGGGAGCGGATGGTGTGAGGCTGGTGGAGGAGGTTAAGTCAGGCTCCGGAGTCTAGGAAAGCTCTGGAAGAACCCCCTGTACAGCATCCCTGAGAGAGAATCCTTTTCCGCCTAATCTCCCAGTTGGCAAATGTGCCATGTGCTGATCAACACCTGCCATATATTACTGTCCCTGCACTCTGCCCACATCTACCTCCTACCAGGCCATGAGCTTCTCTTGGGCCTGCCCTGGGTCTTAGTCATCTCTGTATCCTTCCCCAGTCTCAGGACTTGGCCCCTGCTACACACTCAGTGGTCTTTGGGTAAATGGCCTTAACATCATTTGACCCCAAACATCAGTGCTAGAGACGGCGTGTGGTGTGGATGGCAACTTTATGTACTGTCTGTAAAATGTGAGGAGGAGACAGGAGCATGAAATATGAAGCGTGTTAAGATCCAGCCCTACAATCCCTAGAAAAAGCCACGATTCCAGAAACCCGGCCCAGGGATTTCTTTCTTCTTGTCTCATTTCCACACAGCTTTGCTGAAGGACCCAGGACACTTGAGGAAAATGCATTTGACCTGATATCCCTCTGCCCTGCCCATCACACGCACGCACAAAATCCTTAGAGAGGAAATAGAAAAGCTGTTATTCACCCAAAAGCTGCAAAACTGGAGTTTGGAATTCAAAGAGGGAGTTTGGCAGGTATTTTCAAGAACTGAGTGAGACACCGGGATGCCAGGAAATGATGGGGAAATCCCTTAGGTTTCCTCCTGCTGCCCAGGTTGAGCCCTGGATAAAAGGACTCTGCTGTGGGCTTCTTCACGTCGCTTGGATCCCTGAGGCCAGAACAGCCTGAAGACAGGCAGGTGAGTGGGGAGAACGAGCTGTGGCAGAGGGAACCCTCCAAGGGGCCAGCAATCGGCTCCTGTTAGACAGAATGAAAAGATTGTGTAGAGCAGGGGTTGGGGTGGGAAGCAGAAAGGAAAGCCAGATGGCCAGAAACGCAATAGAAACAGATGCACAGAACAGACTGGAAAATAAGGCTGAAGTAGGACAGACAGCAAGCAGGGAGAAGTGAGATGGAGACACAGCCACCGTCAGAAGCTCTAAAAGAAGGTTCAGCAAAGTAAGGTGGTGGCCCAAATCTGATCTGCCACCTGTTTATGACAGTAAAGTTTTACTGGAATATAGCTACTCCCATTTGCTTGTATATTGTCTATGGCTACTTTTCCACTATAACAGCAGAGTTGGAAAATTGTGACAGAGATTGTCTGGCCTGCTAAGTATAAAATGTTCACTATCTGGCCCTTGACAGAATAGGTTTACTGACCACTGTTTGGAGAAAACCGAAGCTCTAGGTCGCTCAGTAGATTTTGGTAAAGCCGAGGTGAGAATCTAGCTTGCAAAGTTCCCAGTCTTTGCTCTTCTTGTGTTTCACTTTGAATACACTTCTCTTATTTGATGATTTAGCTTTGGGACATAGGCCAGAACACAGACAGACATCCAGCTGCTCCTGGATTCTAATGCTTAAGAAGGACCGTGCCAAGGGACACTAATTATTCTTGGCGAAGCAGTGATCAAGTGTAAAGTAGTAGGGACGGATGGCAGGGAAGGTCTAGGGAGGTTGCCAAGAGGGTTGAGTAACAAGAAGAAATGCCTTAGTCAGGAAGAGGGGGCACAGCGCCAAAGAAAGGAATGTTTCATGGCGGAAAAAATACAATCCAATCTTCCTCCACATTAGACTATCTGCAGCAACGGGTCTTATTAAAATTAGCCAGTGCCCCGCTGTCCCAACCCTGTTTGCCTGAAGCTGACTGCTCTAAAGATATTTTACCTTTTATTTCAAGACTTGCCTTCCAGATACTTCCCACATCTTTTCTTTCCCCTGACTCACTGTGGTGTGAAAATGTTCCAGGTGAAGGACAGAGAGCAGTCCACGCACCACCCCCTGGGAGGGGCAGGCACAGCAGACCCTGGCCATCTGTGGGGCAGCCCCACCAAAGGCTCCTGTGGGGCAGGTGGTCTCGAGAGTGAGGGCAATAGGAACATCTTACCGTGGCCATTAAAGAAAGGGGTGCTTCTCCCTTGCGATATTTTTGGGAATAATTTTCTCCATTCATGTTGTCTCATTCCGAAGTACTTTTTTCTTTTTCCTTTCAGTTTATCTTCAATCCAGGGAAAATGTCCTATCAGCAGCAGCAACAATGCAAAGTCCCCTTCCAGCCCCCTCCCCAAGTCCCACAGCCCTGTCCTGCCAAGGTGCCTGAGCCTTGTCCCCCACCCCCCAGCCAGCAGAAGCGTCCCTCTGTGCAGCATCCCCCATGCCAGCAACAGTGCCCACCAAAGCAGAAGTGACCCTCAGAAACCACCCTCTCCAGCCTGGACATGAAAATACTGCACCTCTGCCCACCTCCATCCCCATATTTCCAGCGACAACAGAGAACACCACACAACCTGGAAGATGCCACCTGTCTTCAGACTGAAGAAGAAAGATACTGTCAACTATAGTCCACTGGGTTTTGCTCCCCAAATCAATGACCCCTCCCCGCTCCTCACCTAGGAGACAGCATGATTTTGACAGAAGTGCCGTGTTCTCAAACCTTCCAGGTGTGGTCCAAATAGGTCAGCATGTCCAGCAGCTGCCTCCTCTACCACACTGCCTCCTGCTGGTTATATGAGATCCCTATAGGAATACAGGACCTGCTCAGCTGTCTCCATGGAATTCAACAACTTTATTAAAGTTTCCAGGAGCAAACATGGTTAAAAAATGAATGCAAGAAAACTGTTTAAATCCATGGAAAATTTGCCAAAATTCTTCACAGCACGACTCCACACTCTTTGGTGAAGGCAATGAGGTCCTCTGCTTGTATTCCCTCCTCAGTAATCTCTGCAAACCCTAACAAAGCTCACCCCTTCCTGTGGACTCTGAACCTATTTCAAGACCTGTGTCATTTCTTTTTCTCTATTTCCCAATTAAAAAAATATCCCTGACTGGCTTTGTTGCTTCTCTTTTTCTGGGGATGGAAAAAAGTCACAGAGGGATGAAAGGGCTGTGGAGGGAAGCAGAGAGTGAGCGGGAAATACTTGGACAGACCCTAGAAGCAATTAGGAGCCATACAAGACTGACAAGGGCACCCTGCTCGAGGCAGAGTGTCTCCTTTTCCTCTCTAGTTGCCCATTCTGATCCCTCAGATTCCAGAGCTCCCAGGCCCACCTCTATGTGAAGCACCTACCCTTCTCTGATAAGGACTCAGCACGCAGGGGCGGTGGGGAGTGTGGTCACTGGAGCCATTGGTGTCATGACTGCAGGCTGGGCTGAGCATGTGACAGGCTCTGCAAGGACCGTGGAGGTGTGAGGGACTCAGCACCTGTGACCAGAATCATGAGGCCGGCTCTGCACGGAGCCTGGCCTGTCAGGGATGGACCCTAGCGAGAGTCGTTACTGCAGCAGTTCTCGAATTATCTGGTCATGGGAATGATTTACACTCTTAAGACTACTGAGGACCCTAGGGAGATTTTGTTCATGTGGGTTATATTTATTTATATTTCTTATATTAAAAATTAAAACCAGAAAAGTTTAAACGCATTGTACACTAGCAGATATTGCACTAGTTGTCGGGGTGATGATGTCATTGCATGTCATATAACCTCTGGAAAATTCTACTGTAGACTCATGAAAGAATGTGGGTCAAAAGTAAACAACATCTTAGCATAACTATTAAAATTGTTTTGACCTCACTGACCCTCCTGAATGCATCTCAGGGACCCCCAAGGTCCCCACATTGCACTTTGAGAACCAGTGGTCTGGAGAGTCACTGCGGTCCAGGTCTCCAGAGTCTCAGAGCATAAGACAACATAGTAGCACAGGTTTGAAAGGGCTCAGGTAGTTCTCCTTGGGTTTCAGTCCCAGATTACTATGGGTATTATTTGTGTCTGTCATTTAACCATCCTGCCAAATTGAGTTCTGCACTTTGATTCAGCAATCGTTGATCAGCACCAATTTAGCACTGCCAAATTGAACCTTCATTCAATAACCATTGATAATGCCACCTAGAAAGTGTCCGGTTTGATAAAAACCTGAAGATAAAGAGAATAGGACAATGAGGCTCTCTAGAGGAGCCTCCCCAGGGGTCTGCTGGGGTGACGAAGACACGTAAGTGCTACATGGACAACTAGATTGATGTGAACGGGCTACCATCAGAGCAGCGGGCACGCTGGAGGGTGCATCGAACATGCAAGGTGAAGAAGAAGGAAGAGTGGAGGACGACCCCTGGGTTTCTCATCTAGGTTTCTTCCCTGGGCTCTTAAGTGTGACCAGCAGGAGCTTCCTTGGGAGCTAATCATGTTCAGTGATTGTGGACGTTTAACCTGATCGCACTCCACGTATTTCCCAATTCTCCTTCTCGCCCCCCACCCTGCCACCCAGTAGCCTCTCCCTTATTTCCATGGAGGTAAAATCAGACCATAGTCAATCAAAAAATATACCCGAGGGATAAGAAATCTCAAGAACAACAAGAGTGGAGGTAGAAGAGGGAGGACAAGGACTAATTTGACCTACAGTAGGGCTGGCAAGGTCCCCCAAACTCCACTCACGTCCCTTTCTCCCAGTCCAGATTATAGATTCCTGGGTCCATTCGCTGTGCACAGAAGTGTCCCTGCTGGTTGCTTTCAGATCCTAAAACAGAGAGAGATGAGGGGTAGCTTCCAGTTCTTGTTCTAAATCTTGTTATTACACTCTTATCCTGGGCCTAAATCTTTCTTAGGCTTTATGTGTTGTAGGTGAATGTAATGAATTTTTCTCTATAATTTCCAAAGGTTAGAGTCTTTTTTAAAAAAAAATTAGCAAGGGAACTTCTTAAATAACATTAAGCTAACACTGATGCCTGGGTAGATAAAAGCCTCCAAGAGCCAGGACATCCACCTACTGTCCTGCCCAAGCCACTGAGAAGTTTCTAGCACCACCAGCTGGGAACTGATGGTATTGAAAGGTTGGAGACACCTGGGCTGTGTCGAGGTAAGGAGCACCAGATGAAGGCCTTTGTGAGGCACCTGCTAGGACAGGTTTCCATTCCTTTATTTTGAGAGACTGGGTGTGCTTTCTCCTGCTGACCAGTCCAGGAAATCTTGCTGGTGAAGGGAGAAAAGGGATGCCATTCCATCCGTGGGGATGGCTGGCAGTTTATCCAGCTGGAGAACGGGAGACTGGACAAACTGACACAGGAGGGTCAATGCATAGGAAGGCCCTAGAAAGAGACAGAATCGTCTCCCATCATCCCTGGAGGTGGCAGCCCCCCCAGGAGGCTTTCTGTGACCTACTCACCCCCACCTACACCCAACTGGGCCTCCACAGAGTGTTGATCCAACTTCCGTCATATCTCCCTGTACTTTAACTCTGTGCCTAAACATCAGTGGCCCCACTCCCCTCCCGCCCGGACTGAGGAGAGCTCCTCCAGCAAGCTCTGCATCTTCACACCCCTACTCTGCCCTCAGTGACACGCACATGCTCACATGCACACGTACATACATGCACAGCAAGTGTGAAGACTGTGAAATGGGGGTGCTGAGTGTGCTCGGGGCTGGCAGGGAGGGAGTGCAGACTTTGTGGAGGAGCCAGGACTAGAGAGATGCCAAGGGGAGTCTGCAGTGTGACTGAAGGCTGTTGGTCAGGGAAGGGAGGGAAGGGAATTCCACGTATAGGGAACAACCCACGAAAACCACCTCAATTAGTATTTCTTACATTCAATCAGGGTTTTATTCTGCTCCTTTCCCCAACAAGTATCTGTAGAATGTCACTCTTTTTGCTTGATTCTGTCTGCTCTTAGAACAGCATAAAACACATCACTGTGAAGCCCAGTGTGAGGCGGGGAGACAGAGGAGGAAGCCAGCAGTTTAAATGCTCTAATACGGCAGCCAGATCGCTACCCAAGCCAACTCACAGTCAAGTGACAAGTGGAATTTTGACCTGCACTCAAACAGGAATCAAGCCAGTGGTACCAGAACCAATCCCGCAGTTAGTTATTCCCTCAGTTCCTGAGTGCCCAGCTGGAACGGAGAGCCCCAATAACTGGAAGAATGTGCAAACAGGCTTCCTCACTTTGAGTAAGGGCTGCTAAGGAAGAAAGGGACAAACGAAACCCCTAGAGCTCCATCTCCACACCAAAATTATAAACCAAAAGCAAAATTTCATGCCTGGAGGGACTGCAGAGGTTGGCCAGCCTTCAAACACTTGAAAGGCATGGGGATATGATCCCTATTATGTCTCCCTTGAATTCTCACATTTGTCCAGGCCAAATATGCAGGTCTTGGAGACTGATGGTGAATCATCTTGAAGCCACTGTTTCATTTGTTGTCTCCTCCTTGGGACACATTGACACAGTCACTGGATCCTGGGATAGCAGACTGGAGAGTAGCCTGGGCTTGTCCAGGTAGATGAGAAAAGAGGCCGACTTCAGCCTTAACTCCGAACTGTGAGCACAGATGTCAAAATAGGAAGGGTTGGAAGAACCCAAAAGTTGATGGAATCTGCTATGGTTTGGACATGTTTTCTTTGGCCCTGCAAATCTCATGTTGAAATTCGATCCCCAGCATTGGAGGTGAGGCCTGGTAGAAAGTGTTTGGATGGTGGGGGTGGGTCCTTCATGAATGGCTTGGTGCTATTCTTGCAGGAGCAAGTTCTCACTCTTAGTTACCTTGAGAACCGGTTGTTGAAAAGGGCCTGGCACCTCCTCCTCTCTCTTTCTCGCTTCCTCTCTGGCCATATGATCTCTGCACACCAGCTCCCCTTCACTTTCTGCCATGAGTGGAAGAAGCTTGAGGCCTTCACCAGAAGCAGAGGCAGGCTCCACAGTGCCTCCCTGGACAGGCAGGGTCAGGCTTACAATAGAGGCCTCAGCCACAAAGTCTGGCCTCCCACTGCTCCTCAGCTCAGCAGAATCCCCGATGCTGGCACCCCCAGGGCCTACACTCGCCATCTTCTTACCGGGCACCTCTCCTGAAGAAAGGAGCAGAATCAAGTGGACTTGGGGTAGGCTGAAGGTTCGGTGTAAGGCCCAGAGTGAGTACAGATGGGAAACTCCCAATATCCCAGTTTCTGGAAATCCCTGCACTCCTTCCTGTGGCCTCCTGATCGCCCTCTGGTGGCTGCACCAAGCACCCTCTGCTGCCCTGCCAGGGCCCCTTTCCCAGTCTGTGAGGCTTCCCCCTTCCCTCCCAGCACCATCCAGTGAGCAGTCAGACCCACTCAGGAAAGGCTGGACTTATTGAAGGAGTAAGAAGGAGGAGGTAACAGCATCACAAGGTTGGGTGTGTCCCAGGACAGAGGTAGAGTCGGCTATCTTTAGAGATATACAGACGTGGTCAGGAGGGTGATATGAAACAGACGATCTTGCTGCCATAATTGAAAAGAGTGGGGAGGAAGGGAACTTGGGGGAATTTTCCACTTTTTAAGTTGGTTACTTTAATGTATATTGGATTCTCAAAAACCTCAAAATAAATTGGAGAAAGGACGGAGGCAGAGCCGAAGGAGGACACTTTCATCATTCTGGTGACCTCAGAAGCAGCAGGGGAAGGGATGCATCCCAGCTGAAAGAACTGGTCTGTGGTGGTCACAGTGGGTTTAATTCATATGCTCCAGGGAAGGCCCTGATAACATGCCACTTCAGTCCATTCTCTGCTGGCTGCTAGAGGTTGGAGTTGAGAGGAATCTGTTGATCAACTGCAAGAAAACCTACGAACCTAGGTGTCATTCTGGGGCTGTGAGGGGTTCCCTGTAGTTGCTGGAAGGAGGGAGTCTAGGGTGGGCAGAGAGAGGACTCACAGCTTCACGTTCAGGTTTAGGGCCAGGTGGCTTCAGAAGTATCACTTCTGCTTTGGGAGGCCTTCCTGCTGAACAGGGGCCACTTCTGCTGGCTGGGAGGTGCAGGGCTCAGGCGCCTGGGGAAGGCAAGATTCTGTGACCTGTGGAGCAGGCTGGCAGGGGACTTTGCATTGTTGCTGCTGCTGATAAGACATCCTTCGTGGATCGATGAAAACCTGCAAGAAAGAGGGGACAAGTGCTTTTATCTGAGACAGCAGAGTATGCCAGATTCTCCCAGGGATGAGCTCTATCTCCGGGTGCTCCCGTCTTAACTCTCAGGGTCTCTGGCTTTCCCATCTTGCTCACTGCCATGATGATCAGACCCAGAGTGTGATCATGGTTCCCAAAAAAGTATTCACCCTGCGGCTGCCCACACATATACCTCACTCAGAGAACCAAGTCCCGGCTCAGGCTCTGTCCTCACAGTGGGTCAAGTCAGGGGAAGGGCAACAGGAATGGCCTGGAACCAGAGTACTGTGCCATGAGAGACAGTGTAAAGAGGCTGGGGATGTTCCTCCTGGGAAGGGAAAGGTTTGGGAGGAAATGATGCAGTCTGCATTCACCTTGAGGGCCGCCCTCATGGGGAACGAGCCCGACCTGTGGGTCTGCATGGGCAGTAAGCAGTGCAGGGCTGGGGGAGTCGGGAAAAAGGCCCCCCGCCCTGGACCAGGCCCAGCTGGAGCTCCTATTCAGGGGTTGCTGTCCCAGGTCCTATAAAGGTTTCATCAGGCACTGATTGACCTCCTTAAGGTCTGTTAATACAGAGATTCTAATTCGGTGGGACTTCCGATGTGCCTCGTACTTTTTCCTGTCTTTGGGTCTTTAGGCTCGTGGTCAGCTGAGGCATTCCTCATGCCCCTTGGTCCTTTTCTCTGCCCCGTCCATGTCTCCCCTCCACACTCTCCAGACCAACCACAGAGACTACCAGCAGGGGGCGCCTCTGCACCCATGGCACCTGGGCAAACAAAGAGGCAGAAATAAGGACCAAAGGCAATCATCCATGGACAATCACAGCCAGTATTTGTTCAAGTGCCAGAGACACAGCTCAGCCCTTCAGCTCAGTCACATGTCTGATGCCACAGCATCCTAGGGGCAGGGGCAAGAAGCTCTACCAACAGAAATAATCACAGCAATAAAGAAATAAGAGGGATGGAAAGGGAGCTAGGAACGAGACATTTCAGGGCCAGTTTTAACAGTTTAACACAAACCACATCTGGGACCTGGCTTTACTTGGCTTTTCTTGTCTTTAATTTTCATCAGATCAAAAGCCAAGATCTCAAATTCCACTCACCAACTCGGTTTGCTCACCTACCTCCCATGACCAACTTTCTTTCTTTCTGTAACTATTTTCCTGTTGTTTCTCTGGATTCGTTCATCTCTACTCTGTCTATCTGTCTCTCCCTTCTCCCCACTTTTATAAATTCTCATTTCCAACAAAAGGATGCTAACCCCTGGGCCACCTCACCCCAGAAGGGCTGAGCCATTTCCCTCACCCCCTCCCACTGCTCCAGCCCTCAGGGATCCACATGCACAGAAAGGGCCACACCAGGGCCCTTTTATCCTAGGTGTGGCCTGGAAGGAGGAAACAAAGGGGATTTCCAACAGATTACTTGTTTTCGGATATCTCACCTTCTTCCTGAAAAGAGTTGTCAAACTCCCACTTTGCACTAAAAATTCCAGTTTGACAGCTTCCTGATGATTAACTGTATTTTCAAGCACTCTGGAAGGATTTCCTCTAGGATGTGAGAGTATTAGATTCTTGTAACTTTCCCCAGTTATCCCTGAAACCATCTGCCATCAGGTGGGATGACTGTGGGAGAGACAAGGAAAAGATCCTGGAATCCTAGTTCCCAGGGGCCATGCCATCTTTTAAGGTCTTAGGACTGGATTTCAGCACCATTTTGATCATCACCCACACCCAAATCTCTCTTTCTCTCTCTCTCTCTCTCTCTCTCTCTCTCTCTCTCTCTCTCTCTCTCTCTCTCTCTCTCTCTCTCTCCATCATTCTCATGCTCAACAATCAGGAACACTCCCAGAGCCCATGGGTGGTGCACCATCTCCCTCCCCATCTCTCCAGGCTGTTGCAAGCCTCAGAGATTTTAAGTCTCATGAAGAGAGGACCAACGGTCATTTTTATAGTCATTGGTCTAGCCAGGAGTAAGTCAACTGTCAGTCCATAAACATCTCCACTGTGTGCCAGTTACTATTCTAAGCACTGGAACAGAGGACCCAGTCCCATTCCTGTCCTCAAGGCACTTATATTCCAATGTGCAAAGCAGAACATAAACATAATTTGTAAAGAATAAAAAATATAATTTTAAGAGGCCTCCCATTATTTCCTGGTTGCAGAATATTACTTCCCAGCACCTGAAAAACACTTGACAAAATCAAGCTATGCACCAAAATATCAAGTTTGGCCATTCCCCAGTGGTAACAGTATTTGCATTTCCCTTGAATGGTCCTTCTGCAGGTAGAAAGAACCTTCCAGGCGCCTTCAGGAGAGCTGAACAGGTGTGAAGAGACAAGAAGAATGGGGTGTCCTGAAAGTCTGGGCCCCCTACTCTCTTCTTTAAGTGTTTTAAGCAGAAGAAAAAAGGTTACAGAGAGCCCCAAATTACTTCATTTATGACTCTGATACTTGACATAAGGCAATAGTCCCCAACCTTTCTGGCACCAGGGACCAGTTTCATGGGAGACAATTTTTCCACGGACCAGTGGTGGGGATGGTTTCAGGATGATTCAAGTGCATTACATTTCTTGTGCAGTCAAACCTCTCTGCTAATGATAATCTTTGTTTGCAGCCGCTCCCCAGCACTAGCATCACTGCTTCAGCTCCACCTCAGGTCATCAGGCATTAGATTCTCATAGGAGTGTGCAACCCTCGCATGCCCCGTTGACAGTAGGGTTAACACTCCTATGAGAATCTAATGCCGCTGCTGATCTGGTAGGAGGCAGAGCCTATGGTATGTGGTGATACGAGCAATGGGGAACAGCTATAAATACAGATAAAGCTTCACTCACTCGCCTGCTGCTCACCTCCTGCTGTGTAGCCACAGTTACTAACAGGCCATGGACCAGTACCGGGCAGTGGCCCAGGGGTTGGGTACTGCAGGCATAAGGTATTCATTCAGGTTACAAAAGCAAGGATAGGGAAGTGCAGGAGACACAGCCACTGCCCTAGACAGAACAAAAAAATGTTATATTTTTCTTCATACTTCATGCAGAAAAACAGAATTTTCCTAAATGACCTTAAAATTCACTGGAGAAGCCACTCTCCCTTCCTCCATGCCACAGAGAGGTGGTTGAAGCCACCAGCCTTCCCGCCCTATGACTTCACCCCTCCCATCTCTTACTGCTACTGAGACCCTCCCCAGGACTGACTGCTCTCTCTGCAGCACCCCCCATCCTGTTGGGATCATGCCCCAGCCTCTGCCTGATCCATTAAAAATGTTATTATTGAGGAATCTTGACTTTTCCTCGGTTAATGCCCAGACTGTTGTAGGTGTAGATGGGTGGGTTTGGGGAGCTGGGGAACAGCAGGGATTACAGAAAAAGGAATCGTGGCCTAATCTGGGAAATAGGACCCAGGGGAATGAAGGAAATGGGCCCCCTGTTTATAACTGTCCTCCTCCAAGGGGCAAAGATTTCTCCCGCTCTGAGCCTGCAGAAGGTACTCCAGCATGCTGAGGGATTTTCTCTTCCTCTCTCTGCCCCATTGAGACCCCAGCTCATCCCACCTTGCTGAGAGCTGGGAAGGTGGTGGAGTCACCAGAGGATGAAGGAAGCAGAAGCTTGGCGGGAAGCCTCAGGAAGAGCCCCAAAGTAGAACCTGAGTCAGAGTGGAGTGAGGCAGAGGCTTTGCTCAAGACAATGACTCCCAGCTGCACGCAGAATGCCTCCCTCGCAGCGCCCTGACCCCCTGCATCCCTTCCAAGTCCTCCCATCCTGGGTCCCCCCAAAGCTGCTGAATGTGTGTGGTGTTGGGGGTTGGGGTGGAGAGTAGGTTCAGAGCTCCAGGGAAGAGAGATTAAGACTCAGGTCTGAATCCTGATGTGTGTCCACCTCTGCTTGGGAGCCTAGATCAGATGCGGGATGTATCCCGGACAAATCCAGCATGCTTTGGGATTTCCAGCCCATAAGCCCCGATGGTGCCTGCCTCCTGGGGTCTCTGATGCAGAAATACTGATGAGGGAAGCTGACTCTGAGAGGTAGATCTCCACCTGCATGAAGTCGGATCGCCCTCCTCTGACTGACAGTTCGTTTCATTCTTAACTTCCCTGCTAGATGTTATCGTGTATATAAATCCATTTATTCCCCAAACAGCCACTAGCGTATATTAGAGATCAGGCCCTGTGCCTTCACTAAAGAAGCAAAGAATAATCAGAAGGCCCTCCCCTGGAGTAGGGCACTGAGTGAGACAGGAGGCACAGCTGTTACTCCCAGCAGGACAGTGGGGAGTCAAGCTGTGGGGAGTGCACTGGGGATGTTCAGAGATGCCATCTCTTGACCACAAAGGGGCAAGGACCAGGGAGGTCCACATGAAAGATAGGCTTTTCTAGTTGTGTCCAGAAGCTAAAATAAATAAATAAATATCAGTAAGGCAAGAAGGAGGAGGACATTCCAGTTAGAGAGAAGAGCAATTACAAAGCTATTGAAATAATAGTACTCCAACTCATTGACAATAAGCATTAATTATTAAGTGGCTAACACGTGCCAGGCCAGGCGCTGGGCACTGGGGGTCCAGAGATGAAAATACGTGGTTCCCAATCTCCAGGCTAGCCCTTCATGCGAGGGCGACAGATGGGAAACAACTAACTATAAGATGAGCAGATAAAAATTTCAGAATAAGCTTGGCCAAGGCAACTAACAGCCTGGGACGTTCAGATAAATCACGCCCAAGATGAATTTCCTACAAGTTCAAGGTTGAGGAGGGAAGGGGAGGCCTTGACTGGCAGAGAAAAAGCTCAGAGTTTCCAAAAAAAAAAAAAAAAAAAAAAGACGACCAACACATTTTGGGAACTGCAAGCAGCTTAACCCCAGAATCTGTGGTAAAAGTATAAGCCTGAGCTGAAAGCAAAGGCCAGGTCAGTAAGAATTTTGTCGACCTAAGAGCCTTGGGCCTCATCTTCAGTTCAGTGGTAAAATTAAGCCTTTGTTTTATGCAATTCACCGAGGCGGTGCTGTGAAGGATGAGCAGCGGGGGGCCCTTTGGAGGCTGGGGGACCCATGGCAATGACACCACAATGAAGGCAGCAGATGTGTCTGAGACGGTGATGAGGACCGACTAAAGGAAGCCGCCCTTTGCGGCACCCAGACACAGCCTGGCTGGAGAGCCTGTGGCAGAGGAACTGGCAGGTCCTGGCGTGGGGGTGAGTGGGAAATAGGAGTCTGGGATGATCCCAGTGTCCCAGCTGGAAGCCTTGGTGGAAGGGTAGAAGTTTTGACAAGGGGGACGTGTTGGAACGATGTGGAAGGCAATGAATTCTGCTTTTGTAAAATCAGTTTGAGACACCAGCGTACATCCCAAGGGTGTTAACATTCAAACCTGGAGAACAAGGGAGAGGGTCGACCTTGGAGCCTTCATTTTAGCACAGAGCTGCTGGTCCTAGAGACGGTGGGAACAAGAGACGCAGCAAGGGCACACAGTGAAGGGCCAGGTTGCGTTGAAAGGATTCTGCAGACGAGGCACAGCTCAGGGAGGCAATGGTGAGGCTGAATGGGAGACCATCCAGGTCACAGAGGACCCAAAAAGGAGAGGGGTGAAAAAGAGGACACAGCAGTACCAAACAGCGCAGTGAAGCCAAATAGGATAAATCCTGAACCGTGGCCTTGAGAATATCGTAGACGTTTCTTCCCCATTTACATAATGGATGAGCAAAAATACCCAAATATCAGGGAAAAGATCACCAATGGTGACTGATAACCAATGAAAGGGGAAGATGTGTAACTGCTTCCCACAGGCCAGATACAGGCCATAGGGAAGGAGAGCTGGCTGTCCAAGCCGTTTAAAGTCCTGTCCAAGAGGGCACCCTGGAGACAGGGAATCCCAGCTGAGGGAAGCTGGAGGAGAACCTGCCAAGGTCTGGGAAGTGGCCTGCCAAAGGAGACCTTTGGCCAAGACTGAAGACCCGTGGCTGAAACCCAGTGAGGCGGGAGAGGGCAGTCAGGGGAGAGCACATTCGAATTCTCCACAAGCGAAAGGTCAGCTTTCAGTACCTGCCAAGCCCAAAACGCTCCCATGTCAGCTCAGAACTCTCAGCCCCTTCTTCTCCCTGTGCAGCCCCTACCCCGAAGGACCAGAGGCAGCTGGGTGAGCAAGGGCGGAAAAGCAAAAACTCCCAACAGCAAACAGAGAAGATGCTCATCTTTCCCCTGCAGCCTTCCTGCCTGCACAGCTCCGAGTGAGGAAGAGAAGGAAATCCAACATTTAACAAAACAGACCTTTCAATATGGAAGTAAGATTGTTTATTAAATAGTAAGTAATCAGAGAACTTGTTTCTTGCCATGACCCTAAAAGTCAATGGCATCTGTGAGAGATTTCATCCCAAAAGGAAGAGAAGAGCCAGCCCCACACAGAGGATTTGAAGAGGCATCAAGAGAAGAAATAGAGTTGCTTTCTGATTCTGTCCTGCAAATTCTACTTGTTCAACAAGAGTTACACAGAGCAATAGAAAAAGACAGAAAAAAAAAAAAGAAAGAAAGAAAGGCTTTGCCAAAAAACAGAGAGGAGTATCATAGTGAAGTTAAAATTGCAGATACATAGAATGTCCCTGGTCTGGTACAATATACAGACATGCAGGGCCTTCAGGGACACACAAAGGGACCACTGAATGGTCCAAAGACTTTTTTGCCCTTAATGTTTAAATTACTATCTTTTATCAATAACATTTATATGTACTTTCCCTACTCAAAACTGAAATCATCCATTAATAGTCGATATTAAGATATCTGATCTTACTGTGAATACCACTAGGAGCTTTGGAGGAAGGCAGGGAAAAAAAGTGCTATAGAGAAGTCCAAGAAAATACTGAGTTGGAGAAGTGAAATGTTATGGCCAAAATCAGAGAATGAGAGAATGAGACAGAGACAAGGCCACAAAGAGAGATCCAGCAAGCCAATGAAGATGCCCAGCCAGCACTGACAAAAATAGGAACTCACATGGATGGTGCGCATTTATGGGGTACTCCTCACAGTCTTTACAACAACCCTGAGTACAGTGAGGCTGTATAATGGATGAGGATGTAGGTTTTGTACTTGGAAAGGTACCTGGCATGTTATGAGCAATCAACATAAATTATATACTATCCTTAGACAAGAGCCACTATTGTATCATTTTCTAGAGGAGAGAATTGAGAGTTAGAATGGTTACGTAAATTACTAGGCATCATTTGCTAAATAAAGGATGAAAGCAGGATTTCAGCCCAGGAATCTGACTGCAGGGTCCTGGCTCCTAACCCTTAACCTAGGCCGGGCTTTGACACTCAGCCATCTCCCCTCCCCACCTCTCCCATCTGAGACCCAGCCCCCTAAAGAGCCTGTTCTATGTTTCATCTCAGTAGTGCTTGCTGCCAGCCCGCTGCCCACCAAACCCTAAGCCAAACGTGAGGCTGGTGTCTAGGATACTAAACATAGCACTGCCTGGAGTGTTGATGATGTTTAGAGACCTTTTCAGGAAACTGAAAAGATGATGGACAAATTGCGTCCAGTGAGTGATATACTTTCATTCAGTGCAAACCTCTTGAGCAAGAAGTAGGAGACAGAAGAAGATGACAACAGCTAGTAGAAATCACTACATCTTTTGATATCATTGTCACAAATGACTACCTTCTCCACATCTAGATTGCTAGCTTTGGTCCAGAGCTGAACAGCAGGTGGAGCTGGGTGTCCTGAGATGGGTGTGAGAACTGCTTCTCAACAGCTTTGGGGAGATAGAGCTCATGAAAAGAAGTATGGACTAAAGGGGAAAATATCATGAGTAGAGGAGAGTAGACTGCACCAAGACTATGGCTCTAACACCAATCATCCCAGTGACAGGGGCTTAAATTCTGGCACACCCGCCCCTTTCATTTAGGCTATTTGGGTTTTAACTGAATATGGCTTTCTTCATCCTTGCGAATAGCACGTAAACCCTGTGTGGGGATTTGCCATCCTCCCAGTCCCTCTTCTTTGCTCTGCCCCATCCTTTCTCAGGACCAGCTCGTGCTCATCTTTTAACACACAAGGGGGGTTCAATGTTGCCCACCATACAGAAAGCCAATTACTGAGACAGCGAGGATTGTTAAGGAGGAAATGATTTATTTCTGTGGACGCATCAACAGGAAGAGGGAGGTTATGAATTGCCTCAAATCCACCTTCTCGACCAACAGGGTCAGGGGGGTTTTCTGTAGGCGAAATGAATAATGCATGAGGGGAATGAGCATCGTTGTGTGTTTGGGGTGGAGTGTAGAGCACTCAAGCACGGTGAGAAATCATTCTAGTACGTATGTCCTATGATCCAAAAATGGTGGATAAGTCCCTCCCAGGGTGGAGATTTTAGCATTACAGTGAGCTGGGGGTTAATATTGGTCGTTCTTTCAGCCTTGTGCGCAGGCTCAGTGGGCCTTCAGGCACAGTCTGCAGTAGAGTATCGCTTATCTTGTCCTCTCCAGACACTCAGGTGGTGTAAGGCTTTGTAGGAGGTTCCACCGTTCCTGGGAAAGAACCTCAAAAGAGAATGCATCAGTGCAACAGAAAGTTACAAAGTTCTGGTCAGCAAATTTTACTGAGAGTTCTCTATTTTCTGCCTAATTTGAGACCGTAGATGCTAAGCTACCAGGGCTGTGACAAATCTTGCTGTCAAGGCCACTTAGAGCTGCCCACCGCTGCCATAATGTGAACACTGAAAACTCATTTGAAATATGAGGGAACTAAAAACACTATTGAAAAAACATTTTCTTGCTTGTAGAATTAGTTACACATCCACCCAGTAAACACTCGTTGAACTGAAATGAACTCAAGGTCTCGGGTCTGCCCAGTGGCACAAGGGCCAAAGCCATATTTCCAATAAACACCCAAGAGGCTCTACTGTAACCACTCAATTTCCCAGACTTAATCTCATGTCCTCTAGCACAGACCTATTCTCTTTTTCTTTGGGTCCCATTAACGGTAACCCTACCATCTTGAAACCTGAGAGCCATCTTCAATTCTTTCTCCTTCATTTTCTGCACAGAGTCAGTAACCAAGCCTCCCGAATCTGTTTCTCTGACGAGGTTTCTCCTATGTGTGCCCTGACAGCACCACCAGCTCTCTTCAGATGTGGAGATTTTTATAATTTCTTTGAAACAGGCTGATTCTACCTTCACTTTACAGCCCCATCTCCCAAAACGTTCCACATTTTGCTGTCAGAAATATCTTTCAACACTTAGACACAACCATATCACAGTTTTAATCAAAGGTCACTTGTGATCCATCTGTGATGATAGCCAAGAACGAACCTCCTAGACCTGAGTGCAGGCACCGTGTGCATGAGGCCCTCACCTTTCCCACACCATCCTCCCGCCACCACCCCAGAGGCGTCCCTATTCCAACCACAAAGACCCACTGGCTGGGCTTTGAAATGGCACAGAAAGGACTGTCTGAGAAGCAAACCTTTCTGCTCTAAGACAGGACTTGGGGCGAACCCAGCTGGTCGGGAGCATTCAGGAGCATTAGACTGAATTTTTTACAATACACAGCATTTGCCTTGGCTATCAAGGGGTAGTCTGCTCCCTGATTGAAAAAAATACCACGGAGCCCCCAAAATAATGAATTTATTCAAGGACATTGAGAAAAAGAGCTAAAATAATCCTTGGACTTGGGCCAGAGAATGTGGGGTGGTAGGAAGAGGCTTCGGAATCTCAGATTAGGAAAAAGAAGGAGAGGAAATTAAAATGGCTGTGATCGATCCAGGGCTGCTTTCCTAGAAAGATGGGGAAGGGGCAAATTCAGAAGAGTTAAACTTCAGGAGCTGGGGGAGGAGGTGGAGACCAAGTGTCAACAGTGAGCCAGCTTTTCTGCTCCAAGTGACAATGAGCCTCCAATCCTCAGGGCTCAGGAGTCTTCACTGCAGCCTCATTTCACCAGCAAGATTTGGAGGGAGACTGGGAGGGGGTAGGACAGCCAAGGGGATGATTAACCGTGGCTCTATTCTCATGACAAGGGCTGGAATTGAGCTGGGAGCTCTGGAGTCACACAACAATCACTACTCGATGATGCTGTGATGAGGTCACAAGTAGAGCTCGCCCCTGCCCCAGCCCCCGCTTCCTCAGAGCTGAGCAGAGGAACCAGAGGGATAATCCACCTTCCCGGCACAGCTGTACCACCCACCTCACTCACTGAACTACTTGTCAAGTTCATTACCAACACAAAGGGGTGAGTTGCATTTGCACACCTGGAAATGGCCACTCTTTTATGGCTCCTGTCCTGGGAGTGACCTGCAGCACCCTAAGCACTGAGCAGGGCTGGGAAGGTCATGTTTGAGTGAAAGTTTTCTGTCAATTTTGGTAGCAAGAACTGGGGTGTGCTTCACCTTGGACTAGACTTTCAACAATTTTAGAGTCCAGTTTAATGATCTGCCTCCCTGGAGAGTCAAACTGATTTTAAAACTCAATTAGAGGTTCTGTTTTTATATTATTAAAGGAAATCAAATGTGCGCCAATTAGATCCAACTTGAAGTATTGTCAGTGACTAAAAAGCCCTGCCCATATCTAGAAGTTAAACTGTCCATACAGAAAGATCTAGCTCAGAGCAAAACTCAACAGAGGAGAAAAGGAATTCCCTTCTGAAAGTCACATTTTGTGGCTCTAGCATTCATATTTTCAGAGAAATTGAAATTTCCCAATTTATCTCTTTCTCTCCTGATTTCTTCCCTTGCCCTAATCATCTGGCAGGACTCTGACAGAGACGATGGAGGGGGCAGTTGCAGAGAAGTCCACGAAAACCCAGTCGTGGCAGGGATGCAGTTATCCTCCCTTCCCAAGTCCTTGAGTAAAGAACGCAATTCTCAAGGCTTGGGGGGCTTAGGTAGGACACCGGACTGAAAGTGTCCTGGGTCCCTAAGTCTGATAATATACTTCCCATCTGTCTCCAGAGAGGTAGTGACCTTAGGTAGTGTGACCAGAGGGAAGTGACGTTAAAGAAGTTCTTTGAAACCTTTGGATGCCTTGAGCGGTCTGATCAAACTTGAGGACTTCTTGGAATATTGTTTATATATAAATTAAATGAAACACATGGAGTGACAGAAGATGCCAACTACACTGTAGTTCCAATGGTTGGGAGTGGGGAGGAGGGTCCCCTGGGTTAAGAACTCCTGCTAGAGTCTGCGGAATGCAAAACAGGGATATGTGAACACAGAACAGAGTAAGGGTGGAGAGTTGAAGAAATACTGTCACACCCCATACAAGGACAGGGACAGCTCTAAATGAGAAAACGATCGAGAGCCTGAAATGTCCCAGGAAAGGCTTTCTTAAGAAGAAAGATGGGCAGGAGGTGTGAGCAAGAAGCCTGTATGAATCCTCTCCCACCTGCAGCCTATCTCATATTTCTTTGCAGGGCTCAGATAATCAAGAAACAATGTCGAGTGACAATAAAAATAAACCTAGTGAGCCCAAGAATGAGCCCAAGAATGAGCCCAAGAACTGCGATCCCAGGTGTGAACAAAAGTGTGAGGCCAAATGCCAGCCCAGCTGTTTAAAGAAGCTCCTGCAACGCTGCTCTGAGAAGTGCCCACAGGAAAAGTGTCCAGCACCACCAAAGTGCCCCTCACCGCGCCCCCCACCATGCCCTGTGCCGAGCCCCCTACCATGCCCACCACCCTGCCCTCCCAAGCCCTGTGCCAAGCCTTGTCCTCCTAAGCACCCACCTCCCTGTCTACCTCCCTGCCCGCCTCCCTGCCCACCTCCAGAGTGAGGCACAGTGGGCACCACCCAAGCCCTCCACCGCCGCCATCTCCACCATGTGCAACACCATGGGCCTGGGAACTGAGACCATGAACTGACAAGTAAACGTGTTCCTCTGCTGTGCAAGACCTCTGGTGTTTCGGTGGGTTTGGGTTTATTGTGTTGATTTCCAGCACGAAACCATCCATAAACAATCCCTGGGAAGTGAGGCCAGAACCCTCCACTATCCACGACCTTTGAGGGCTGGCTTTCCCTCTGAGTCCTCCTGCTGCTTAGAGGGAGGGGCCGTGTTCTGAATGGTGTACCCAGAAAACGCAGGCCTTGTTAAAGCAAAGCCGAGCGATCCGTAAACACGGCTGCAGCTGTTAAAAGTGTCCAATCCCAGGAAGTGGGATGGAGAGGATACGAGAGGGAAGAGGAGTGGGACATTGGTAAAAGGTCCAGGAAGGCTCAGGAAAAAACATTCTACCACCTTGGCTGTTAGTCCTATTGCGCAATGTTGGGGCAAGCAGGCTTTGAGTACAGGCCACATGGGTTTAATTAAATTCTAGCTCTGCTCCCTACTAACTTTGTGTTTAAGAAATTGTTTAACTTCTCTGTGTCTCAGTTTCCTTCTCTGCAAAAGGAATGATGATGCTAATAGTACTGTTGTCACAGGGTTATTGTGAAGCTTAAAGAGCTAACAAATGCTAAGTGCCTGGATTACTGGGACTTAGCTGTCGGTGAAGGGAGCACCCTGCACCTGCCCAGCTGTATCACTCAACACACTTGAACCTCATTGCTTCAGGCACCTGTTCTTAGCCTGTAAGTCTCCTGAGCATGACAGTCAGGCTCCAACTCACACCTGTAAAGACACAGGTAGACATTCTTTTAAAAAGAAATGAAAAAGGACTTGTGGATTGTACTAATGTCAGTTATCTGGCTTTGATACTGAAATGTAATTATGTAACATGTCACTATTGAATGAATCTCACTGAAGGGTATGTGAAACCTCTATTTTTGCAACTTTCTGTGACTCTCTAATATTTCAAATAAAAATTTAAGTACAAGAAAGTAGAGATATTGTACACATCTTGGAGGACCTCAATTAGGTAAGAACAGGGAAAGCATTCACAGCTGATATGTTAGTGGGGATTATTTATAAGCAGTGAGAGTCCACATTAATTCACAAAAGGGAATGTATCAGTTCACATTGCTGAGAAGGATATTGGGGCTGGGAAGAGAAAGAGAGAACAGTAGGAGACTGAAAGCATGGACCTGCCCCTACTATCTCAGTGTCCCTCATCTCCACCAGCCTCCACTACCCCTCGAGCTGTGTCCCTTCCTCTCCTAGTGCCCCCTCCATGTGGAAAGGTCCTTGGCCAGCTGTACACCCAGTTTGTTGACAGTTTGGGCACAAGGACACTTCTGTTATCTCCAGAAGAGGAGCCTGACTGCCTAGACTGTCGTGAGCCCACCACGGTGGCCAAGCAGATGACAGAGACTTGCCACACAGACAAAACCAGTCGTGAATTATTACAGTCTACAGCACTCAAGGGGAAACAGGGTTAGGAGTCTCTGCTATCACGGTAAGAGGTAATGAAGGAGGCCAAGTCTGGGAGGGCTCCCTAGGAGATCATGGCACATGACCAGCTTTCCATCCTTCTGGGCCTGGGAGACAGCTCGGGACAGCAAAGCGTGAGGCAAGTACCGACAGTCCAAAATGTGCCAACAAAAGGCACCTGGGACCCCCGCCAGACGGAGGTCACGTCATTGCTAATACAGAAGCAGACTTTTAGAACAAGAACACGCGAGCTAGGCAAGGCCTTTAAGGTGCCACCCCATTGTTTTCCAGAGGTAACATGAAGAGGTTTTGGGGACTCAGGGTCTCCTGGTAGGGATGGGAGCTGAGCACTGAGGTTCTCACACTCTAGACTCCAGCAGAGAGGCGGCCGCTGGACACGGGTGTAGGGCACTGGGGACTCTGGTCAACAATTTAAATATCTAGCAAGATTTGACTAAATGAGCTTTGACCTATTACTTGTTGAAACATTACGCAGTCACTAAAATGTATTAAAGAGAAAAAAGTAAAGCTTCAATTGAACATATTGCATAAAGATGATTGCATAGAGCAATAATCTTTAACCAAAAGCTTCCATGAATAATAATGATAATCACAACAGAAGGAAATTTGTGGACAGTCTCATTATTTTAGGACAATGGGGTTATGTGTAACCAGTAAAGTATTTCTATTTTCACTGGTTTCTGGAATTTAATTAATGTGCTTTTCATTTTTTTATAATAGGGTAAAAAAGAAATAATCATGAGATAATAAATAATTCATGAAATAATCATGAATACTTCAGAGACCCCCAAAGTCTTTTCTTTTACTCAATGTACAAAAAAAAGGAACAAAGGAAGGAAGAAAGTTGTAGGGATCTCGCCCCATGTAGAGGGGACCTCACCCGGGGTGGCTTCCCTCCAGGCATAGGGTCTCAGTCCCAGGCCTCCAAGTGGCTCCTTGGGAGTATGAGTCAGGGGCTGTGCCTCCGGGTGGCTCTGAGAACTCTGGGCACAGACTGGGAAGAGGCCAACTCTGAGAACATGAAACCATCCACTGGCAATTTAATTCTCCTTTCTCCCATGTAAATGAAACCAAAGATAGATATCTCTTAATGGCTACTTTCCCAGCAAAGAGCTGGATCAAAGGCAATCCTGGGAGACGGCTAGAACGTGATGATGGCTCCATTTCCCTGCAGAATGCCGTAATTATCGCTAGCCCCAGCGGCAGTCACAGGGCTCTGCCCCATGCAGAGGGTTGTATAAATAAGCAGCACCTGAAGACCGGCATCACGAGCACCTGTGCAGCACCAGGCTCGATGGCTCCCAGATAAGGAGACGGAGCAGTGCCAAGGCCTCTCCTTTCGTGGCAAAGCAGTTCTGACAGGTCACAAAAGGAGCCTCTGTCACAGACCCTCTTGCCTTGTGCTTTCTCCAGAAAGTACAGCTGGCCTTGAAAAGGGGCTTCTAAGCACTCCCAAAGCAGGCCTGGGGGTGCAGGGGGCGACTGGCCGAGGGGTGGGCCAGTGCCATGAGTGAGCTGGACACGGAATTACAGAACATCTGGCTTTGAAGCTGGAGGGAGGGAACCTTTGAGATCACTTTCCTGCATCCCCCACCTCTACGTGTGAATGACAACCGGGAGACGGCAGGAAGTAACCAGTTACCAAACCTGCCCTATATTTCCAGTCCTGCTTCCACGTGACCAAATATTGAACACGAGCATAGTCACAGTCTGCAAGGCTTTATTGATGCTAAGTCATATCAGCTTCTGTGTCACAGCTGTTAATGTTCAGCAAATAAACAGATCAGTAAATACATTAAGTCATTTGCCGACCACATAAAGACTCTAAGATACAAACTGATCGTAAAATGCATACCAGGATATTTTCAGCTGCAGCTGTCTTCCAGGTGTGTGAAACCTCAGATGTCTCATCTCCGGAGCTATGTGCGCTCTCCCAGCCTCTAAGGAAAGTCTGCTCAGGCCCAGAAGTCCTGGCTTTTCCCACCAGAAATGCCCTCATCCTCTCTCCCCTATACCACTCAACCTTCCTAACTGGCTTTTGAAGTTCGCCTTCCTCCAGTCCTCACTCCAGTGGAAGATGGCCAGGACAGTCTTGCTAAAACTCAAATTTATACAGGACACTCTCGCTTAAAACCCTTAAGATTCTCCCCTTTGCCTAGAGAGCAGCTCAAATGACAACCTGCTGTACAAAAGTCTTCAGGATGTGGCCCCTGCCTCCTTCTCTAGCCTGTTGTGTCATTTCTCCACCTCCTTCTAGAACTTTGCAGCCCAGTGACAGGTAACTGCTGGCATTTCTTGGCACTCAGCAGAGAGTGTCTCTGGCTTTTGTGACTTTACACTCACTTCTCTATCATTCCTCCCTCCTCCCATGAATTCTCCTCTGAACCACCCACCTGGGCAAAATCCTCATCCTTTAGCTCAACTCAGGGGTCACCTGCTCCAAGAATCTTCCCCCCTCCCCTCCCCAGGCTGGTTAGATGCCCCTTGCTGTAGTCTCAAGACTGTCGTGCCATCCTCTCCTGTGACACTTACCAGGCCATATTCCGGTCATTTGTTTATAATCTGACTGTCCCACTGGCCTGTAAGCTCTTTGAGAAGGGACAGCCAGGCACACATAGCAGACATTCAGTAATAATAAATGAGTGGATGCTCAGTGGTTTTGGCGGCACTTTTTCAAAGAGGAGGGGGCTCCTGGGGCTACGCCCCATCCGTTGTGCTTCTTAACCTCACGGAATGGAGTCATCCCCAGAATGCAGCAGTGGGGAGCGGGGGAGGGGGCTGAATATGGGTGGCCTGGGGCTGAGAGAAGGCAGCCCTGGCCCTGCTCACAGTACTGTCCTTGGCCACTTTCCCCTTTGGCCACGAGATGCAGATCCTGCCAGCCCTCCTCCTGGCCTCACCAGGGCGACGCAGCCTCTTCAGAGCAGGTCTCTCACCTTGGAAGGCAGCGTGGGCAAGGCAAAGGCTTGACACCACACAGACTGGGGTTCAAAGGCAGCTCTGCCCCAACCAGCTGCAAAGCCCGACAAATTGTTTCACCTCAGTGGGAGAAGAGGTCTTGGTGTCTTCACCCAACGAATGAGAAGAAAAGTGTCACTAAGGGATGAGAGTGGGGTGATGAAGTGAGATAATTTGTGTCAAGTCCCTGGCATGGGAAACTGAACTTAGAAATCCAAGATGCAAATAACACCCAGCACCTAGGTCCACGCCCGTCATAACCCATCGTCTTCTACGGCAACTCTTGCCATCTGCCATGAGAAGTAGTGGGTTTGAGGGAGAAAAGGGGAGTTCCAGGAAAGGATGACAAATATCTCTGAAGCAAATAGAGTTAGGGGGCCATCCATCCGCTCCACCCCATTCCCAAGTTGGGCCCACAGTAGGAACCAGAAGGAGACTTTGCGTCACTGAATATCGGAGCTGCATGTGGCATTTAGCACACCCTTACTGCCTAGGCAAGGAAACTAAAGTCCAGAGAGGAAAACAACCGAAGTCACAGTGAGTTAGTTGATAGAAGAGTCTAGGATTCCTAATGCTGATTTAGACCAAGATGAGCCAGAATCCAGACTCTAAAGGGAAGCCCTGGCTTGGGTGAGGCAAATGTATTTCATGTAACCAAAATGTTTGTACCCCCATAATATCCTGAATTAAAAAAAAGGAAGAAATCAAAGACCAACAGCAAACCTAAACAATTTGGGAACAGTGTTTCTCCCATTGTCTTTGTTAGTGGCCTTTAACCTGGAGTCCATGAACCCCCTGAGGATGAAGCCATGTGCATATTTATATTTCATTATATCCCCAAAATACTAAGAACCACTGGCTGGTCTGCGTCTTTGTTGTCTTCCTAAAGCTTTTAAAGAACCCCCAATACAGTGGTCTCCTAAATGTTTTTCACATGGACCATTGCCCAGACCAGACACAGGTTCACCACACAACAAGGACCTTAACATTTTTGCTCCTCAGTTTCCTTGTCTAAAAAATGCGGCCAGTAAATAGTTCTGTGTCTCCTGTTTAAAGCACGTGCTAAGGCTAAACGAGGAGGTGGAATCAGGTGGCCTCTCAGATCCCTTCTGGCCCCAGGGGCTTGAGAACCACAGCCCCTCCCTGAATCCACACCCTGATTCAGACTCCCTGTGTGCATGACACGGGGGAAGGGAAGGGAAGAGAGAGGTGTGGCAGCCTCTCCCCCGGGACTCCGCGAGCTCTCCAGAGGCACCTGCTCCCCAGCAAACGGGACAAGCCACATTCTACACTATTCAGCTTTATCGGGGCCATTGCCCTGTAATATGCAGATGAGTGAATCAGAGGAGTCTAGGAACATTTATGATCTGAACAAAGGAGATAGTTGTTTGATGAGAATGGGGGAAAAAATGTCCTGCACACAACAGAGTCTCTTCTACTGAACCTGTCTAATTATGCCCTGGCTCCCAATAATGACAGCTCCAGAAGTCTAAAATCTTAACTCTCAAATGGCATTCAATCAGATTAGCCCCGATCTTGCTGGAGGGCTGGGGATGGTCAGAGGAACTACTCAGTCACCTTATCTCAAGATTTGAGGTGGGACAATCTTCCCAAAGCTGTCCAAGCCATGGCCCCAGGTACCGGGCCACTAAAGTTGATTTTTAAGGGTTTGGACTCCACATGCTCCCACTTTGCACCCAGGAAAACATGAGCCACCTAAAGTCACTCAGCCTCCTGGCCGGGCCACTGCCACATGCAGAGCACAGAAGACTGGGTATTCCTGTGGGCATATTATAAGCTAATCAAGGAGTAAGTGCCCACACACACACATACATCCACATGCTACAAAGTCATATAGATACCCAGGCTAATCATTCCTGGTTTCATTTATAGTATCACAGAATGTCACAGCTGGACTTTACCTGACTGAAAGTCTAACTTTCCTATTTTAAAGATGATGAAACTGAGGCCAGAAAGGGTCAGGGATTTGCCTGCAATCACACATCTCGTTAGAGACAGAGCCGGGCACCCTGGGTCTCTGTGCAGTACATTGTGCATCACAGTAGGCAGAAAAGTACAAGTCAGAGACCAAGGGGGACAGAGCAAAGAACATAAAACAAGAAGAACTGGAGAGGAATCAAGGATGCCTTCGTGGAGGAGGTGAATCACAAACCTATTCAGATTTCACTAACATTCCCTAAGTAGTTTGATGGCCCCAAGTATAGGAGGATACATTCTCTAATTCATTCCTCACAAGAAATCTGTGAAATAATATTCTCCCTTCTCAACAAGAGGAAATTGAGGCTGTGAGAGGCTAAGTCATCTATCCAACGTTGTACATTCTCTGTCTGTGGTCCCCAACCCCGATCCACCCACGGACCAATCTGCAGAGCTCTGCCCCTCCCCCACCCCAGCGGAAAAATTGTCTTCCATGAAACTTAGGAACAGGGGGCCGCACAGCAGGAGGTGGCCGGTAGGCAATTGAGCAAAGCTTCATCTGTATTTACAGCTGCGCCCCATTGCTCGCATCAGCGCCTGAGCTCCCCCTAACCCCCATTCATAGAAAAATTATCTTTATGAAAACAGTCCCTGGTACCAAAAAGGTGGGGACCACTGTTCTATGTGACAGTCAACCCCAGGTGGATGGGATCCCGAGTTCAGTTCTTTTTCCATGCATCTCAGTGCCTCTTTTACCAAGAGCTAGGCTGTGATCGAGGGTGCTGACATGACAAGTAGGAATGTATTAAATTTAAACAAGGGAAGGCTGAGATTTCACTTCTCCATCAGAGACTCCCCTCCTCCAGGGTTCCCAGGAGCTTCAGACACTGGGAAGGTGTATTAGTTTTCTACTGCTGCTGTAACAAGTTACCACAAATTTAGTGACTTAAAACAACAAACATGTATTATAGTATAGTTCTGGAGGTCAGAAATCTGACATGGGTCTCACTGGACTAAAAGTACCAGCAAGGCTGCATCTCTTTCTGGAGGCTCTGTGGCAGAATCCGTTTCCTTGCCTTTTCCAGCTTCTAGAGAACTTACCCTCATTGCTGGCTCAGGGTCTCCTTCCATATTCAAAGCCAGCAATGGCCAGTTAAGTCTCTCTCACATCACATCACTCTGACACTGACTCTTCTTCTCCACTTTTAAGAAGCCTTGTGATTATATTGGTCCCCCCTGGATAATCCAGGATCTTCTCCCTATTTTAAGGTCATCTGATTAGCACCTTTGATTCCATGCACTACTTTCATTTGCTTTTGCCTAATAACCTAACATATTCACAAATTCTGTGGATTAGGTTGTGGACCTCTTTGGGAGGCCATTGTTCTGCCTACCACAGAAGAACTTTGAGGGCAATTACAAGAATGCTCCACTGTCATGAATCAACTCAATGATGGGCAGGGAGTCCTTTGAGAGGAACCAAAGTCTGGGCTGTCCTAACTGGGCTCACCCGCTCCGTGAAAACATGATTTGGTCTCCCCATTGTTCTGCATGTACCTGTTTAGTCTCTTTGTCCCTGGGCTTAACCAAAGCCACAGAAATGCATGTGGCATGAGCAAGGTCACCTCTTGCATTCTGTTACAGGAAACTTCTGGAAATCTCAACCAAGCAGGTCTCCTCCCCCAGTCTCTTACCTTTTCCTTTCCTTAGTCAGCCTCAGTGTGTCCTTTCGTCTCACTTGGATCTCTGTACTTCAACAGCTTCCTAGCAAGGGTTTCTTACTCAAGACTTCCTGGAACACCCCTGCCCTCCTTGCCTGAGTAATCCCCGCTGCCCAGTAAGACGTAGTACAGACACCTCCTCCCCCAGGAGCCTTCCATGACCTTTCACCCAAGACCAGTGAGGGGGCCTCCTTCTGGGGTGTGGGGGCTTGCCAGCCCTATCTTCTCTGTGAGACCATGAGCCACTGTATAAGGGAGGGGGCCTGACACCACATGGGGGCCATGAATGCCTGAAAGAATAAATTAATAAACTCAGTGATGACAAATTCCTGCCTCCTAGGACACAGGAGTGTTGCTTTGTCTCTTAAACAGCATTCCCCAGAAAAGAGGAAAGAGACAAGGGGGGAGAGCAGAAATGGAAGGAGGAGAAATGGAAGGAGGAGAAGTAAAAAGAGGATAAAAAGAAGGAACAAGAGGAGCAGAGCCTCCCTGTCCTGTGTCCAATCGCCCAGCTCCCGGACTTTCCAAATAACCTTGTCTCCCCAGACACACCCATGGGGATTCCAAAACCTTCACCAACAGCCTCTGTCTCCTACCAGGACACCACTGGGGCCCATGCTGGGTTTACATCAGTCCTCCACACACCAGTCTTAAAGGCTGAAAATGCCACCCGGTCTCCCCAGCTCACCTTTTAAAGACTTTTCAGGTATCACACATCCAAAGCTACATAAACATTTGAAGGTATTTCTGATTTTAGCCAAATACCTTTCTTAGGAAATGACCTAAACCTACCTCTTCAAGTTAACGGGGGGAAAGGGGAATCACCACTTAAAGTCCCTGGAATTTGGTCACCGTTAGCAAACAAACACAAAGCCACGACTTATTGGACTGGGAGCTTCTTTCAATATAAATATTTTCCCATTTTCAATTAAATGAGATCTCCCTCTCTTCCCAGCTATCTCCCACATCCACCCTCTTCATCCCTTCATTAGTGCATCTAGTCCACCAATAATCATTTATCTGCTATCATCTTCCACTTACTATATCTATGGCATAGCCCCTACCCACTAGGAACTTACAACCCAGGAGAATAATAAGATCTTGTACATAAATAACTGCAAGTCCTAATAGCAAGAGTAAATGTCATATAAATAGCACAAACAATAGATACCATGGGAGTTCATAAACAAGTGGATTCATTTCCGGTTTAGAATAACCAGGAAAGGCTCTCAGAAGGTAGCAGATTTGAGTGGAGTGTTGAAAAATGCTTAGGATTTCAACAGGCACAGGGTGCGCACACCAGGTAAAAGTGACAGCCAAACTAAGACAGAGAGGTAGAGAAAACTGGGTGTGTTTGCTTTGAAACTTTTCCTTTCATCCCTGGGTTTTATTGAGTCCTAAGAGAAGATTTTCTAGAAGGCAAGGAGACCGGCTAACTTTGTTCCAGCCTGTTCTTGGTCACTATGAAAACTCTGTGAGTAACTCCATTTTCAGAAGGGTGTCATAGCCAAGGTTGAGAAGATGAAGATGGCCTGCCTTCTCCCTCCTCTCTCTTCCCCTCCACCTCACTTCATTACCCAAGAGTGACAAATGACTCCAACTTCCCTCAAGACCTCCATGCAGGAAAATCACACTCTCCAGGAGGCTGAAGGCCTTGGTTTGCTCGGGACCACAGGATGAGCCATCTTCCTGTGTCTGGAAATGTGACCTTCCAGGCTCGAGGAAGAGGCATCCAGCGGAAATGTCTGAAACAGGCCATCCAAGCCTAGACCCAGACAGACCCCAGGCCTCAGGCATAAAGTCTTCCCACTGGCAAAGACAAGGTGAGCACAGTGGATCTTATCTCTCTCCACATCCTGAACCAGTTTGGGCAGACAAGGAACCCCAACCACGGTTTAACAGACTGAGATAACGTTTTATGAACATTCCCTTCCTGCTGCCTCTGATGAGAGAGATCTGAGAGGAGCCCCTCCCTGCTGAGGTCTGGTGAAGACCCAGAGGCCAAAATGCAGTCTGACTAACAGGCATCCCAAGCAGTGACTCAAACCATCGGCAATTTCAGAGGAAGCTCGTTATGGTGACTCCACAATTAGGACCTCGGCCCATGTGGCCAGTCAGTCCTGTGGGAGGCTGGACCAAGCACTATATAAAAGTCTCCACCTCACTGGGCTCCACAGTCTGCGTCCTTTGTCGAGTGTTGTTGAAGATCAGGTAAGTGGGAACATCTGTGCCCTCCCTCCCTGTTGCTCTGTCTTTAGGAAGCCACTGTCCTGTTCCTGCCAGGACTGTACTTTCTATTGATTTTTTAAGTGGTTTCTCATTTCTTGGGCCTCTCAAACCATCCTGTGCACTCTACCTAGTCTCTTGCACCTGATTTTCAAAAGGATTAGTCAAAGAGAAGAGAAGGAGAAGACCTATGGTAGGACTGGGGTCTGGGGCTACGGCTACGCAGACAAAGGCCATGAGAATGTTCCCACCCAGGAGACAGGTGTCAGAGGGAGCCATGGTAGGGATGGAAAACAGAAAGGAATAAAAAGCAGCGGAGAAATGAGTTCTTAGAGTTTAACAATCACTCACTCCCCCTGCCCCTCTCTTAACCCTTCATCCTCCAGTTCCCAGCCTGGCACTTTCAATGTAGATAATTTCAAACCTTGTGTTTGTTTCAGATTCTGCAAATCATCCCAGGATGTCCTTTAGTGAGCAGCAGTGCAAGCAGCCATGCGTGCCCCCTCCATGTCTTCAAAAGGCCCAAGAGCAGTGCCAGGCGAAGGCTGAGGAGCTGTGCCTCCCCACGTGCCAGGACCCCTGCCAGGAGAAGGGCCCGGTGCAAGCTCAGGAGGTATGTCTTCCTCAGTGCCAGGAGCTAAGCCAAGAAAACTGTCCACAGCAAAGCCAAGATCCATGCCTACCTCAGTGCCAAGACCAATGTCCACCTCAGTGCATAGAGCCATGCCAAGAGCCGTTCCAGACAAAATGCGTGGAGGTTTTCCCACAGAAAGTCCAGGAGAAGTGCTCACCCCCTGGCAAGGGAAAGTAGGGGCTCATGTGCCATCTGGGGTCAAGAAGATGGCCGACAGATGATACTTCAACCCCAGCCCACGCTCTGGTGACCTTCTTCTGCGGGTAGCTCTGTATGCAATGCACCTTCTTGCCTCCCGGCTTCCTCAGTATTCCAGGACTTGGTCTGTATCTCTAAAGACAGTTCTCCCTGTATGTCACCAACCTCTGTGAGTAAGAGTTGTTCTCAGCAGTCTCATGGAAGATCTCAAATGTAGGAATTGTGTGATTGCCAGGGGAGATCACAAGAGCCCAGCGCAGCTGCCTTGGGACAAAAATTCACCCAGCCCTAAGTGTGTAACAGCCACGGATGCCTTCATTCACCTTTCAGAGTGTCAGGCTCTCATTTGAGCCTCAAAACAAACTGAATTCTGATGGACTTTCCACTTATCACCACCACCACCACCACCACTAGTATTGAGAAGAGGTTGGTGGTGTTGCAAAAGTCAAAAATTGAGTCATTTCATCTCTGTATCCTAAAAAGAACAGCAAATGATTAGACATTGAAATGTTGGTTGTGCCTTTAAAAAGTGAACCAAAAGTATGTAAATGATTGAATCTAGACAACCAATAAGGAAAGATGAGATGGATGTTGGGGTCCTTGTTAATCTTTGTGCCTCATAGCTGGTCTGCTGTGGGCCCCTAGCTTTCACCATGTATACTCTTTAGAGACGTGATCTGTGTCTGTGTGATGCAGGCTGGTCTGTTCTCCAGCTTTTTTGCCTTCTTCTCCCTGGTGAAGATAAAATACATAATAAAGCTGATCCTAAGGTGAATATCTGACTTGATGGGTGCTCTTTTCTCCCCACCACCAAACCACCTGCTGTCTTTGTAATGACTGTCTTCTCCTTTTGGGGGAGTTGGGGGAGGACATAGAGCAGGAATGAAAAACAGATCTCACAGGTGCGTAGAACAGCAAGGCTGAAAGAGGCCTCCTTAAGGTCACCTGGACCACAACATATCATAGGTTCACCATGCACAACAATTGACACAGGAGAAAATCCAGGGGCTGGGACCTGCACACGCTCAAAACTTCAGGTCCAGGGTTCTTTCCACCATGCCACTTTCCTCTCTGACCCTTGCTTTCCAGAGGAAAGGGCTGGAATGGGAAGGAGGAGAGTTGTATGGAAGAGGGATCCCAAGTCAACCGATGGCAGCTACAAGCATAGCATCTGTGTCAGAAGGAAGAACTAAGTGTGCCTGTGAGATGAACAAACTCCGGGACGAAAATTGTCTGCCTTGCCGTCTGGCCTGGTTTCAGGAAAGCCACGTAGCCTGGGCAACCGCCAGCATCCTGTTGCCCCTCCCCCCATGAAGGAAACACAGGCTGTGGCCTCTGGGGGCTGTGAAAGGACTGAGGAGGCACAGGACTGGCATGCAAGAGCCAAAGCCGGCTTCCCCGGTAGTCTCCGAGGTCTGACCTGGGCCCAGAGGAAGCTGTGGCAAGGATCAGCCTCTGGAGGGGGTAGACGGGTCCTTACCCATTGCCCTGGTCCTCCTACCTCCTCAGTGAGGGCCAGGACAGCCCCTCCCTGAAGGCCATATGGAACCCCAAGTCTTAGCCGTTGGCTGAAATGAGGGTCTTCCCCCACTGGGATTGCCCCAACCTCTCAATCTTAGAGACTTTCTACAGTGAGAGAGAACTGAGGGATGATTTGGGGGATATTTCAAGAAGCAACCTGGAGCCATCACACACTCAATGAGTCTGCAGGTGGCATGGGCCCAGCCCTGAGCTTCATGCCCATTCTCTCAGGGAGCTGCTGCCCCTTTGTTTAGGAACTTGACTGTCCTCATAAAGCCAGTAAGTGGTGAAGTCCGGATTCTAACCCAAGTCCCTCTGACTCCAGAACTGAGCTCTTACTTGCATAACCAAAGTGCCATGGCACACTGAAGAGATTTCCAGAAGCTGTTTTCTCATTCATTCATTCATTCATCTCTAACAAATGCTCTCTAATCACCTACAAGATGCCAGGTGAACCAGGAAGTCGGCGTCCCTGCACAGAGCTAGGAGCTGTCTTTCCTGCAGGCTGCATGCACCAAGGGCGCCTTTCTGAAAATCTCCTGAGTGGCTCAAGTCCCTGAACATCTCCATATGCCTGAATCACTATTCTCTTGCCTCCCTGCCTGGTTGAAATAAGCTTTCTCATTCTTTTTCCAACCTTGGAATAAACCAACTGCTCCCCAGGGACCAGCTGCTCCCCAGAGCCACAGCCTGCAGAGAGGCCCTCCTATCAGTGAAACTACTGATCGGGCTGAGGGAGACTCGCAGACCTGTCTCCAGCTTGGCTCAAGCCCAAGAAATGTCTTTGTTCTCCAACACTAAAGGCGTGCACAGATTGGAGTCCAAGATCAGACACCCAGGTGCTGAGAAGAAGCATGAGACAAATGAGCAGGGAGAGCCCGGGGTACCAGAGAGAGGAACAACGCGCTGATCACAGGGCAGGCCTCGGCAGGTGGGAAAGGGACGAGCTTGCAGATCAGACAGGGGAGCAGACATCCAGCAGCCAGCAGGCTCTCATCTAGCATATCTCCTCGAGTCTAGAGAATCAAACACCCAAGGGAGCAGGACGGCTGTCCCCAGATATTTTAAGTGCTTGTATGAGGGAGGGTTGAGTACCAAAGGACAGAGTTGGGACCCACGGGCAGAAGTTATGTATTTTGGCTCAGTTTAAGAAATTTCTTATAACAAAATCCGTTGGAAGGTGGCAGGAGCTTCCTCTGGACACCTCGTGTCCCATGAACTAGTGGTAGGTGTGCAAGTGAGGAGGTGACAACCAGCTCCTCCCAACCCGTCTAACTCTAACTCCTGGGCAGAAGTGGGCCTGGGGACAAGGAGCATCCCAGGGAAAGGAGATTCAGAAGACCTGACCTCTAGGTCAGAAGACAGGAAGTTCTTCTGGCTTCCAGAACACTCCTGAAAGGTTCTTTGGGTGGCCCAGACTCCTGGGGACCAGCAGAGCATGACCACAGCTTGAAATAAAGGAAAGGAGGAGGACAAGTAAGTGATGAGAGGTGGCTCCCCTAGATATGAAGTTTTCTTAGTAAGTTTCTGGGAGCACAAATGCCTCAGCCTTGAGTAGCACCTTCTAGCAATTCCTCACTGCCCTCCAATCCCGTTCTTCCCAGCTGGGGCTTAGCCTCTCTCCCCTTTATTCCTCCTTTCTTTCCATCTAGACCTCCTTCCTCTCCTGCACCCAAATGATCCAACTGTTCTTCCACCTGACAACCCATCGCAGCCTCCTTTCTGCCTGCACCTGCCTGCCTCCAACCCAGGATTCTCTCGTTTATGCCTGTGAACCCACAGGTTACAAACTGGCCTCCTCTAGGAAGCCCTCCATGATGTCAAGCCCATTTCCTAAGTACTGCACCATGGGCTTGGTGCTGCACTGTCCAAACAGCACTGCACTGGTCCTGGGGGTCTGTGGTCCTCTTACAGCTGCCTACATGTGAAGGACACATATCTCCTGGCAGCATGAGAGCCCCAGATGACAGCTTCTGGGCCTTGCCATGCTCTTGCCTGACTTCACAGGCCCACCACACTGAGGTCTGAGACATCTCACAGTCAGCCAACCAGCATGCCCCAGAGGCAGGGAC
>RJWJ010013621.1:0-38638 GCA_004363605.1 Indri indri | reverse complement strand
CGGTGAGACGGAGATGGGGCGCATCATCTGCTTCCAGGCTGCAGAAAGTTCAGGGTTGGGCTGGGGCAGGGTGGGAGGGGGTGAGGTTATGGGATGGGGCTGGCAGGCCCCTCTTCCTTGGCCTGCTGGCACTGGTGGCCGTCAGGAAGTCTGCTGACGTCGCACGCAGGACTGGCTCAGGCCCAGCACAGCACCCCCCCCACCCGCCCCCCAAGGAGAAGCACCACAGGCGTGTACAGGTTGGTTTATTTACAAATATACTGATGTCTCATCTTTTTTTGTTGTTGTTTCCATTTTCTGCTTTTGTGGGAAGAGGCGGAGGTGAGCGTGGAGGGCAGGGTGGGGTGGTGATGTGGTAAACGCTAATAAATAATTTAACAATGACAAGTTATTAAATAAAATGTGTCTGGGGATGGCGGGTGGGCAGTGAGAGTCTGTACAAAGAAAACAGAGGAATGGTCGGCAGCCGGGTCGCCACGCCGGCTGGGCTGGGCTCCCCCAGGACCCCAGGGTGGGGCTGGGGCACCGGAGAAGAGGCTCGCCCGCCCCCCAAGGGCTAAATGCTGGAGGCTCCCTCCTGCCCCGGCCCCGGCAGCGCGTGCTCGTGAGTGTGGGTGCGTGAGCCTCCGTGTGCGCCCGGGTGCGAGTGTGTGTGTGCGCGTGAGTGTGGAGCCCTTTCCCCATGGGGCCAGCCAGGCTGAGCCGCAGGCTCTCCCTCACCCGAGGTGGCCCCCAGGGCACCGGGCTGGGGCCAGGCAGCTGTCAGCCAATCCTCCTTCCCCTGAGACTCCCAGCGTGCCAAGTGAAAAGGGCAACCAGATGGGTGGGGGAGGGGCCGCCTCACTGCCAGGGGATCGTGGAGCTTCCTAAAGGAGAAGAGGCTGAGCCCCAACCCTGTGCTGGGCCCTGCTCATCTGGGTGCAGTGCCAGGGCTTGCCCACCCACCGCCCATGCACACAGCGCTTCTCCCACGGCTGTGCGGATCCCTCGTCTGACCCCTGCAACCTGGGAGTCTCCCAGGACAGCAGAGCACCCAGGGGGCTTTGCAGAGCAGGCAGGTGAGAAGGCTCTGGCTTCTGGTCCCCTTCTGCCCTGACTCTGTCACCTGGGGTGAATTCCTTCCTCTTTCTAAGCCTTGACTTCCCTGGGCTTTTCTCCAAGACTCTCCCTGCCCACCTCTCACTTTCTGCTTCCTCCTCCAGAGACCACGCAGTTACCTCCCTCTTCCCTTGAGCGTCCCACCACAGCCCCACGGTGACCATGGAATGGGTGGGGGGTGGCGCTGGCTACTCCCCAGTCAGGGCTGCACTTCCTCCCATGGAGAGGGAAGGCCCTGCTCCTCTGCTGGCTCCAGCCTCCTCCCCCCACCACCCTGCTCGGCCCTTGGGCTCTGCTGGGTGACCCTGAACACCTCACCTCCCTTCTCCGAGCCTCTGGTTTCTCATCTGAGAAATGGGTCCCTAACGACTTCTGGATTGGGCTGGAATGGAGTGTGATTGCCTCTCTTCTAGGAGGGAGGCCCTCAGGGCAGGCCCTGCGTCTGTGCCCCACGCTCAGTCCAGGACTGGGCAGAGGGGGCATTGGTTTCTGGGAGCCTGTGGGCGGCAAGACACAGCACACGGTGAAGGGGGCCCCTAGGCACGGCTGATGGGGCATCTCTGGCATGAGGGGCTCTCTGAGGTCCCCTCTGGCTTTAACAATCTGTGGGGCACGAGTGTGGGTGTCCTTGTACCAGCTCCTGGCACGGGCTGGCGTGACGCAGGGAGCAGGGGCCGGGCAGGACCCGGGGGCTGTGCAGCCCCAGAGTGGGCAGAGGTGACCCCAGGGGCCGACAAGCTTACTAAGGACAAGTCACGCCCCCAACCTGGAGGCCGTCCCCAGATGAGGACGGTGGGGCTGTCACATCCTGGTCTCAGCTCTAGCTCTGCCACTGACTCGCTGTGAGACCCCGGGCAGGCCCCTTCCCCTCCCGAGCCAGGCTCTCCAGCTGTCAAGTAAGGGATGGAGTGGACCGCCCATTTCTGATGTTCCTTCCAACCCAGCGAGGCTGGGAGCGGAGGGTGGTCTTCTGGGCCGGGGACTACCTTGGGATTCGCCAGTGTGTCCCTGGCATGATTCAGCCTGTGCGTGTGCAGAGGAGAAAGGGGAGCATCTCTCAAGATGCCAGAGTGGCTGCCCCAGGGCACAGTAGTGGCACGGACCCCGGGCGGGCTGAGGCCGCAGGAGGACCAAGGACGTCAACTGAGGTCCTTGGCGAAGTTCTGTTTGTAACAAGAAGAGCCCCAGAAAGGCCAGGCTGCCTGCTCAAGCCTGAGGGGTGACAATGAGCCATGTGCTCCCCTCTGACAAGCCCGCCCTGGTGAAGAGCGTGGAGGGGCACGGGCGCGGAAGCCCAGCGCAGGTGAGGCGGGAGGCCCAGGACGCTCTGCAGGGACTGGGGTCCCACAGCACGGGGCAGCAAACCACAGAACGGCTGGTGAAATCTGAGGATTGCAGGGAGAGCCAGGCGGAGGGGCCCACAGGTGGAGAGGGACACTCATTGTCCTCACGCACTCCGAGGTTGGACCGGGTCGACCACGGGGTGGTGGCCTAGGCTGGACTTAAAGGCAGGGTTGTGAGCACCTGAACAGGACACACTGAGTACCAGGGCCCCGAAGGCTGCCCCCTTGCTTTGACGGGGTTGCGCTGAGTCGGCAGGGGCCGGGGGTGGGGACGGCAGGGCACTGGACAAGATCTTTGCAACACCCTGCGGGCCTGCAAGGGGGCTGGATGTGCGGCTGGAATGCATCATCCAGGGAGGACTGGTTAATGGGCCAAAGCCAACCAGGGAGAGGCCCCCATGGGCCACACAGCTTGGGTGACACCCAGGGCCGACTCCTCACATCAGCAGATGTGCCTGGGAGGGACCAAAGCGGCGGTCACAGAGCTGGTGCGCAGAGAGGCCCCACAGGCTGGACTAAATCAAACAAGAGGGAACGGAACTTCAAGAAAGTCATGGTCCTTCACTGGGTCTAAACAGTAAATGTCCCCCTCCCATCCTGCACTCACACAGAGAAGAGACAGAGCTTAGCCGTCACCTGGGTGTGAGTGCCAGGGGATTCAGTCACAGAAGGGCAGGGTGAGTAGTGTCCAAGGTCATGTGGCCCAAACCACTCATTGGACATCGGCCGCATTAACAGAGGCAGGGCGCCCACAGCAGGAGAGGGGATGGCCTGCTCGCTCACGGCCAGCGGATGCAAGGGCGGTCCCATCTACCCTGCACCTTCACAGGGAAAGCGGGGGCCTGCTGGGGGCGTGGTTTGGGAGGAAAAGCTTCAGGCACAGGCCCGCGGACTTGGGGCTGGAGAGGGCAGCGGCGAGGCCACCGGGACAGGGTGGCTGACACAGTGAGCTCCTCGTCCCTGCAGGTGTGTGAGGAAAGGCAGAGGTGGCTTGGGAGGGAGCCAAGTGGCAGGCGGAGTGCCATGCAGGTGCTTCTGAGGTCCCTGTCCACCTGGAGGCCCTGCCGTTTGGCCCGATGCTCCCTGGTTCTGGGGGCTCCGTCTCTGCCCCCCCTGCCCAGGCAGCCCCCACTTGGGTCCACGTGCTTCAAGCTCACTCTCCTCTCCCCTTCCTTCCTTCCTCCCCGCGACTGCTCCTAGAAGAGGCCTGTCTGGCCTCCTTTCCCCTTCCCGACAAGGCAGGGCAGACCCGCAGCGCGCCCGTCCCTTTCGGCATCCCCGCGGCTGTGTGCGTATGTGCGGGCCGTGCCTGCACGTGTGTGTGCATGTGCCCCTCTGTCACTTTGGGTCTGCCTGGGCTCAGCGCACAGCCCCGGCTGCGCCCCGTGCCTCCCTCTCAGGTGGAGCAGTGGCGGGGCCGGCGTGAGGGGCTCTTCCCCTGGCCGGTGGGCCTGCCCTCGCTCTGGGGGAGGTGGCGCCACCGCAGGGCCAGGTGCACACGCTTCTCAGGTCACAGGCATCATCGTCCTGGGGCTTGCATGGGAGCCATGGAGGTTGGCTGGACACCGAAGACGTTTAAAAAAATAGAGAGAATTTAAGCTTCCCAAAAAAGACATGGGGAGGGAGAAGGCGCTATGGAGGCCGAGGTGGGGCTGGGAGGCGAGCGGCCGTCCGAGCACTCTGGGTCCCTGGGGGTGACAAGGTCTCTGTGGGCAGGACACAGCCCCTGCCCAGGCTGTGTCCATCTGCCGGTCTGGCTGTGCCAAACGGACACTTTAGCCAGGCCCGGCCGGCCAAGGGGAGGGCACCGTATGGCTGTCTGTAGAGTCTGTGCGGGTGGCGGGGTGGGGTGGCCAGGCTGGCTGCTGGGCCCGCAGTCCCGCCCCAGGCCCCGTGCCCAAGCGTCCATGCGCCCGGCTGGCTCTCAGGAGGCAAAGTAGGAACTCTGCATGGAGTAGAGCCGGTCGATGGGGTTCCCCACGCGGGCCTGCAGCGAGCCCACGTCTGAGGAGCCGAGGAAGCAGTCACTGAGGCTGGTTAAGGAGGTATCGCTGTCGATGTCGTGGAAGATGGAGTCGTTCCCTGGGGGGCAGAAGGCGTGTCAGGACCAGGTGCAGGCTGGGGCTCCTGGGGGCCCTGTCGGCCCTGCAGGGTGTGTGGCCAGAGGCCAGGGAGAGACAGGATGGCCTGCCGGCCAGTCCTGCCCAGAGGGGCTGGGGCCGGTCCTGTCAGGGGGCGGCTGTGGGCTTTGCTGGCCGGGCCTGCCTGTGCCCAGGGCTAGCAGGTGGCTGTCACGGCCCCAGGCCTGCCCAGGCAGGCAGGGGGCAGGGTCAACGGGGTGGGCGGGGGTGGGGCGGCTTACCATAGGGGTTCATGTGGTCACCTGGCATTTGGGGCGGCGTGAGGCCCTGCTGGAAGGGGTCGCTGCTGCCGTAGGGGCTCTGCTCCATGGCCACGATCTGCTGCTGCGGTGGGGCCAGCGGCGTGTAGGAGGCCATCATGCCCTCCATGCGGCTGGACAGGACCTCTGGGGACGGAGCACGCTGTCACCACCTGGTCCTGCCCACCCCGTCCCATGGCCCAGCTTCCCTGGGAGCCCCACAGATGTCTCCCGGGTGTCCCTTCTGACCTCGGGACTCCCCAGGGGCCCCTCGCTGCCAGCCCCTTCCCCAGACATGCCCCGGCCTCTCTTCCGTAATCAGTTTACCAAAAGCCAGGGTCTTCCCAGCCCCCTGCCCCAGCTTTCCTGACACCACCCCACCCTGCAGGTGCTCGGGACCGTGGGGAGGGGGACCCCAACCAGGCAACGGTGATTCTAAGTGTGGGTGCCACGCGCACCCCACCATCTGGGAGCACCAAAGTCCCACACCCAGGCCAAAGAGGCCCAGGGAAGGCTTCCCAGAGGAAGGGGCCCAACCCCGTGTGATTTAACGAACCCACAGAGATGAGGCATGCCAGGCTGGGGCCAGCGCAGGCCCGGACAAGAGGAACTGCCAGGCGGGATGGAGTCCAGCCCAGGAGACCAGTGTGGGGGAGACGAGCCGAGAGGGACCTGACCACAGAGGCCTTTGGGGGCGAGCTGGGTGTCAGAGCCAGGGGAGGGTCTCAGCGGGATGAGGGTGAGAGAGCTGGGGCAGTGGGCCGAGAGGTCTGGGGAGGGCCGGGGTCTCTGTCAAGGCGGTCGTGGGAGGGTGCGAGTGGGACCCAGGAAAAGAAACCACCCCCAATGTGGCGACTGAGCAGACGCCACGTGTGTGGGTGACTCCTGGGGTGGGGAGGGGGCAAGATGTGCCGCGTGCACGTGGGCAGTGGCGGCAGTGCGGTGTGGGCTGGGGGACTGTGGGACATTCTCAGGAGGCTGTGTCCAGGAGGTAGCTGGGAACATTGGAGACAGACACAGCCCAGGAGCTGCTGGGAGACCAGAGGCAGTGACTGCCGCCCCAGGATGGGCAGAGGGAGAGGAAAGAAAGAACTGGGCTCTGAGGCCATGTCCTCAGAAGTCCCATGTCCAGCCTGGCCCCTGGCCTGGCCCCCAGAGTCCTGAGCAGAAGGGGCTGCCCATCAGTGCCTGGCATCTGCCCGGAGCCTCCCTCTCACCCGGGGCAGGCAGCTCTGCCCCAGCCCCTGGCAGTCCCTGCTCTCCCTGCACGGCCCTGGAGGCTCGATGTCCCCATAGGGCCCAGGAGACCAGCCCTGGCCCAAGATTCTGATGTAGAAACAGCATTTTTAGCAAAGCCTAGTGTTGGGGGGCCCCCCTCAGCACCCAGCAGGACTCCTCAGCACCCTGGCCAGCTTTGGAGACTTCCGCTGGATTCCAGCTGCGAGGCAGTGTCAGGGAGTGTCATCCTGTTCAAAGCACAGGCTTTGAGCCCCATGCTTGGGCTGGGAGATCCCAGGCAAGTTCCTCAATCTCACCAAGCCTCAGTTTCCTCATCTGTGAAATGGGACATGGCAATACCCTTCTTTGCAGGGCTCTGTGAAACTGAGTGACACGGGGTGTGTTCAGCGCTGAGAACCGTGTCCGGCACACAGTCGCCGTTTTGACTGCAGAGATGCCACCACCCCCCGGCCTCTGCCCTGCCGTCTTTCCTTCCTGTGTCCCCCGGCCCCACTGCTTCTCCACTCCTCTACAGCTCAGCTGGGTTTTAGGCAGAAGTTCCCTGGGCTCCGATGGCCTTGGTGAAGGTTTCCTGGGAGTCTTGTTAAAAGAGGCAGCAGGGCCCCCTGTCCCCAGCCCCAGCCCCGGCTCACCCTGGCCCAGCCGCTGGGAGTTCTGCTGCTCCTGCTGCTGCTGGTGCCGCCGGGCCAGCTTCTTCATCTGCAGAGAGAGCACAGTTCAGGCCGGACCCCTCCCTGCCCCACCCGCATGTGGACCCCCGTCTTCCGCCTGCCCCCTGTCCGGGGCCAGCAGCGCCTGGAGGTGGCCACTCACCTTTGCTCTTTGGTTCTGAAACCAGACCTGGACCACGCGCACGCTGAGGCCCGTCTCAGCTGCCAGCGTCTCCCGGACCTGGCCCAGAGAGAGTTGACAGGTCAGGCCTGCAGGGGCAGCAGCTGGGAATCGGCAGGTTTGGGGGCACGGGGCAGATGGGGGAGGTGGAGGGATGTCCTGCCCCCAGCAAGCGCGGAGTGGGTAGGATCCGAGAAGGCGGCGGGTGTCGGGTGTCCGCCCCAGCCGCCCCTCACCTTCCGGCAGGGCTTGGAGGAAACCTCGAAGGAGGCCTTGAAGGCTCTTCGCTGCTGCGTGGTGAGGATGGTCCGGGGTCGCTTGGGCCTCCGCGGGTCCTTCCCGTCATCCCCGCTGCCCTTGCTCTGGCCGCCTTGCCCCTTGGCCGGCTTCATGTCCCCGTCCTCGTCCTCGCTCTTCACTGTGGGGGACGCAACCGGGCCTATCAGCGAGGGCCCCCCAGTGCCCTCGGGATCAAGTCTACCTCCCTGCCCTGGCCTCTCATCTCCCGCCCCCGTGTCCCTTCCCCAGCACACGGTCCCCACGCAGGTGGACCTGCACAGAGTGAACACAGACGTGCACACGCACACGTGCAGGTGCACGCTTAGGTGCACACAAACTCAAGACGGCTTTGATGCAGGCCCACGTGGGAAACAGGCTCACCGGAGTCGGACTCGTCGGGGCTCACGGAGCTGAGCAGGTCCTTCTCCTTCTCGTAGTCGCCCTTGCACAGCAGCTGGCCCTCCTTGAGCACAAACTCGTCGCCCTTGCGGAGCTGCCGCTCGCACACGCAGCAGCAGAAGCAGCCCAGGTGGTACACGCACTCCAGCGCCCGCATCACAAACTCGGTGGGGGCGATCTTCTCCATGCAGCCGCTGCACTTGGCTGCGAAGAGCCTGCAGGTGCACAAAGGGGGCATTGGCTGGGCTCGGAGGTCCCTCCCAGGGCCCCTCCCTCCTCCCTGACCCTCAGGCCCAAGTGGGAGAGGCTCTTCCTGGGCAGAGCCCACACAGCGGGAGGCCCTGCAGCAGGGTGGGCGCCTGGCATCCTGTGAGAGGTGCCTCTCCCGGTGTGGCAGCTCAGGGCCCTTCCCGCTCAGGGACAAGGTGGCCACTAGAGGGCAGTGTGCAGAGTCCACCTCAACCTTCCCCGAGGCCAGGACAGCCCCGGTCCTGAGGGAGTCCCCTCCACCCTCACTCCTGACCAGCTTTGCCTCCTCCCTGAACCTCCCTCACCTCCACATCCAAGCAATTCCCTGTCCAACCCCCCGCCCGGCCTGGGCCCCTCCTCTCCAGCCTGAGCAGCCACCAGTCCCTCCGTGCGCTCCTGACCCCTGCAGCCCTTCAACAACCCGCACCCCAGCACACACACAGGAGCCAGAGGGATCTTTCCAAAACACTTCATGCTGATCACGCTGCTTCCCTGCTCCAGACTCTTCCATGGCTCCCTAGTGCCTCTAGGGGAACATCCAAGCTCCTGAGCCTGGCACTCAAGGCCTGTCATGATCCTGCCTCTTCCCTCACCACCCTCTGCTTCCCTGGGCTGTGGCCTACAGAGCAGCCTATGGCTTCTCCAAAGCACCATCATGGCAGCCTTTTGACATGTTCTTTCTCTGTCCCTTGGCTTGGGTGATGCCTCCGTTTCAGCTTCCGCACTTCCGTCACGAAGAGGTATTTACTGAGCACGTACAGCATGGCAGGTGCCGCGCCAAGCACCTTACATGCAGAAATGCATTTAATCCTTGCAACAAGAGACAAGAACGAATATTAACCCCATTTTAGAGATAAGGAAATTGAGGTGTTGGGAGGCAGCGTCACTTGTTCAGGGTCACGTGAGTAGTACATGCTGCAGCCAACTCCCAGCCTGGGCCTGGTCCAGTCCCTCCGTGACAAAGGTGCTCCATCTCCCATCTCCGCAGACCAACGCGGGTGGGCGTGTCCGGGCCCCGGCCGGCACGTGCAGGAGGGTCTGGGCAGCCCGGCCCCTCCTCTGCCCGCGCGCTGACCGCTGCTCCCAGCACCCCCACCCCGTCACGTGCTCTGCTCTGTGGGAACTCAGCCTCAACAACACTTTGATGGAGAAATTTATGAAGAATCAAATTATTGCTGCTGGGAGGGAATTAAAACCATTTTTCATTCCTCACGTCCCCGGGCCACGTCTGCAGGCGCCACCTTGGGAGCGCTGTGCACATCCCATCCCTCTTTATGGCCCGCCATCGCGGGCACAGATTACAGCTGCAATTCTCTTCTAATCGGTTCTGGAACAGAAATGGCCATAAACGGAGGCACTCGCCTGCCTCCCTTCCCGGGGCTGCCGTCAGCACTGCCCACGGCGAGCTGGTGGGGCGGGTCGACAGGGCCGATTCCAGCTTTGCCTTCTGTCCTGGCACTAGCCGGGGCACTCAGCTGGAGGGCACCCCTAGCGACCACTGCCGCCCATCTCTATTCTACCCAGCAGGCTCCTACTCATCCTGCAACGCCCAACTCCAATGCCACCTCCCCTGGGAAGCCTTCTGTGATGCCCCAGTCTAGGGGAGGTGCCCACCTCTATGCTCCCCGGAGCTTCCCTCTGGCCTCAATTTTCTCTGCTGTAAAATGGGGATGTCAACAAGACCTCCCTTGAAGGCTGTTCTCAGGATTCAATTATACCAAGTATGTAACTTGGTGAATATCACAGTGGAGTGATGGTGCATGTCCCCATCAGTGCCCAACTCTACTGGGGTTCCACAGGGCGGGACCTGGCTCTATCTGACCCTCAAGGAGGCCTCAGTATTTGCAGAGCGAGTGAAGCCCTGGCGAGCTGAGGCTGAGGCCAGGTTCTCTGCCCCAGGAGGCAGGACCCCACTAGCCCACAAAGTGCACGGCTTTTCAACGGGAACATGGGCTGGATTTCGGCTCTAATTTGGCTCTTTGGCCTGATATCCTTGTTTGGGGTACAACCTACCCAACTGTCCATGCAGTCTTAGGCAAAGGCCTCTAGAAATCTGGCTGGCACTCCAGCTCTACCGAGGGGCTGAGAAAGAAGTGGTTTGCAGAACCCATGCCTCTCACGTGTAGGATGCTGCCACACCCCACCACCACACTGCCCCTCTGCGTCCTCCCTACACTGCATGCTCTAGGGGCCCGGCTAAGGTGTGCAGCCTGCCCTCTGTGGCCCGTGAGCGGACAGGCACTGGCCGTGTCTCTGCCAGCACAGCAGGGCCGGGGTCCTAGGCCAGGGTCAGTGCACATTGGGCGGCTCCCAGAGAAACCTTCTTAGGCTGTGGAGGGGGACAGCAGGGTTGGTGACCTGCATTTGCAGGCGATGCCACCATGCTGGCTGCATTCAGAACAGCCGCACTAATGCCTTGGCAGCAGGGGGTCGATTGCTACTTTCTCCAAACTCATCAACACAATCTATTATTAATACTTCTCCAAAGGCTCGGTGCCGCCATTACAGAGGCAGCGCCAGCCACTCGGGGCATCATCTGTTATCTAGATTGCAAAAACTCGGGAAATAAAACAAAGCGCGTGCACTTTATAAATGGAATGCGCCATCCGTTTGGTCTCCAAGCATCTCTCCACCCAATAAAACATCAGGGGGGACGCATGAAATACTCGCTCCCAATTACGGGGCTGCCTTTGTCTACCGTGCTGGGGTGAGAGCTACTAACGGCAGGTGTGGGAGGGGTTGGGGGGCGCCAGCAGGGTCCCCTCTTCTCTGTGAGCCCTCATTCCCTCCCTCGGTGCCTCTCACCATGGAGGGATTGGTGGGGGCAGACCCTGAGAAGCCCCTGAGAAGCAGGCCCAGCCACAGGCAGGGACACTGGAATCGGACAGACCTGGGTTCCCTGCCTCAGTCCACCACTTGCTGGCTGGGGACTGGGCAGGTCATTTCGTCTTCCCAAGCCTCAGCTTATTTATCCGTATAATGGGCTCGACAACACTGCCTGCTTCTCAGCATGAGGATGCAGTAGGTTGTCAGAGGAAACCAACAGGCACAGAGGGCACAGCCCAGGGTTCCATTCTGGCTCCCTAACTTTCTCACTGTGTGACTCTGGGCAAGACATTTAACCTCTCTGAGCCTCAAATTCTTCCTCTACAAAGTGGGAACGACCGTACCTGACCACGGGGTCGTTGGGAGGGTTGACCGCATGTAAAGCCCTCGGCGCTGTGCTGGCCTGAGGGAGGCACTCCACACAAGTCGGCCCTTCTCTGCCCTCTTTTGTCCCATGTGTCCCAAGTGCCCTGTCGATCACCCTTGCTCGGGTCGCCACGATTCCAGGGGGCACCTCCCTGGCACTGGCTGGGCTGACAGGTCCCAGCTGCACCTCCCTGTTACCACCACCCTGGGTTTGGGGCTGGCCCTTCTGCTTCTGCCTGGCTTGATCTGGACAGAGCACTCCTGGTTCAACGTTCCATCCATCTCGTTAACATTACTGAGACTGAGAATATCCAGTCACTTCCCCGCATCGCCTCGTGAAATCCTCACAGAGCCGTTACCACCCCCATTTTACAGATGAACACACCGAGGTTCAAGGTCACGCAGCAGTAGCAGCAGGTACTCTGCCCTGCTCCGTGCCTCCCAGCGTGCCTTCGCTCACCAGTCTCCCCCGCCCTTCACTCTGGGCGCCATGCCCTTGTCTGCCGGCCCCCAGGGCCTGTGGCCCAATTCACCCCAAGTTCTTATTACTAGGCATGAGCTCGGCCCCCGGAAGGTGGGGCTGTGCGTTTGTTTTTTTTTTTTTAAACCAAACTTAATACCCCCCACACACACACCACACACACACACACACACACACACACACACACACACACACATTTTTTTCCTGTTGGGATCATCTGTGATTACGGAGGAGCAAATTCTATTTTTAGGGGGATCCCTCCCTTGAAGAGTCCCAGGCTGTGAGAACACATCTCCATCTCCTCTGAATTTTTATTGGTTTGTTTGTTTAATGCTCAATTTATTGAACTCATAGGGCTAATAAACAAAACTCGGAAAACCAATATTTTCGGGAGCATTTGAACATGGATTACAAAGCTGATTAACTTCTCTTAAACACTGAGAACTGCAGAGACACATGGAACACGGCTGATTCTTTTCCCTCCAATAAAACTGGCTTCCTAATGTTCCGGGGCCGCTCCAGAGTCTCCAAGCAGGTCTTCATTGCCAGATCTCAGAGTCCGTGCAGCAGGCACCGGGCTCGGCATCCTGGCTCCACCGCTTCCTGGCACTGGAATCTCGCACAAGTCCCTTCTCCTCTTGAGTGACAGTGTCCTCATCTGTCCAATGGGGATGATGACAGAAGCTGACTTACAGTGCCATGCATGTGAGATGGGCTCAGTAAGAGGTGATCATGGCCACTGTCATCTCTCTAGGACTTCTGGCACCCATTCATCGTCCTCAGAGTGGAAGATCCTCTACCTCCTCTTCACTGCCATTCCCACACCCCGTCACTGCACTTAACAGTTTATGTGGCCCTTTACTGGGTTCCCAGAAGAGTTCCCACTGCATGTACGTGCTTTCTACTCTCAGGGGGCCTCCTCTGCCCCTTGAGACCACCCTAGTCACCCCCTCCCTCACCCGCCTCCTCTACACATCTCCAGCTTCCTGACCGCTGCACCGGTCCTACTCAGTGGACACTGTCACCCCCCATTTCACAGAGAAAACAGAAGATATGGGAGAAACACCCAAAGTTCTGACTTATCTCCTCATCAAGTCAAATCAGATTACATATCCCTTTGCTTCAGAATGTCCAAGAGCACCCAACAATTTCAGCATAAGCCCAAAGACCTAATAGTGACACCCAAGGCCCCACCTATCCCGTCACACCTGGGTCTAGCAGCCAGGCTTCTTGCTGCTCCCTGAACACAGCAAGCTCCTTCTTGTCTCCTTAGCACTTAAAATTCCATCTGCTTCCACGGCTTATCCTTCTGTCCCCCTTTCCTTTGCTTCTTATGGAACTCCTCTTCATCCTTCAAGATCCATTCAAATGTCACCTCCTCTGTGAGGCCTTCCCTGATGCCCACAGTCCTAGCCACTCTCCAGCTACTTGTGTGTCTGCAGCCCCTACTGACCTAGAAATCAGATACCAGGTCTAATTCACCCCCAGGCTCTGGCATTGAGGAAGTGGTTAGTGAGTGTTTGTTGAATGAATAAACAACCTTATGAGAAATGAAATGGGCAGCCAGGTAGGACAAGAAAATATTAGGTACTCTGCTTCTAGGGGCCAGGGAACACCTCTAGGTAACAAGAGAAGTGAACTCACCCTCCCCGCCCCCACTGCCTTCACAGCTCTGTAAGTTGGAGTCCAGTTTGCTAACTTGTATCAATGAAGTTCCATGCACACCTCTTACTCAGACCCAGGGGTGGCATGTGCACACCATTAATAAATGACTGCCCGACCATAAGGGACTGGACCAGGCCTGGATATCTGACTCAAGGTGGGTCAGCTGGCCTCTGCCCTGTGTCCCTTCCTTCCCCTGCTCACCCAGGAGCTCTTCATCAGCCCCCAACCCACCTTCAGGTGTGTGGCCTTCCAGGCCTCCAGCACCAGCTACGTGGTCTTGGGTAATTCACACTCTTTCTTCAAGCCTCAGGTTCCTCTTCTGTAAAATGGAGGAGCTTACCCCTCCCTCACAGGGTAATTGGGAATCTGACAAGTTTTAACCCATGAGAGAAGGCTTAGCCCAGCGCCCGGCACAAATGGATTTCTGTGGGTCTACGTCTCACCATGGTGCCATGTAGGCTCTGGAACTTTCTTTTCCTCACCTCCCATTTCAGTCTGAAGCCCCTTAACTGCATGGTCGGTGTGTGCCCTCCCTGCCTGGCCCTTTGTAGGCAAGGGCTTCTGTCGGACCTTTGCCCAGGGCCACACTGGGACCAGGCAGGTTCTGGGCCCGGTTTCTCCAGACCCAAGCCCCACAACCCCTGGAGTGATCGCTGCTGGAAACACCCTCCTCCCTCCATGGGGACCACGGGGCTTGGCCCCTGGAACCACATCCCTTGTGTCCACACTGGCTACACCTTCTCAAATTCACCCAGCAAACATCCCTGGAGGCTGACTCTGAGCTGGACTCATTCGAGATGCTTGGGGCACAGAGTTAGACGGAACCTCATCCTATGGTTGCTGGGAGGATGTGACATGTGCTTTACTGGGGTACTGGGGTATACCCAGCAAGCTGAGAGGCACAGGATGCAGCAATAGTCAGTCTGGGGAAGAGCTAGAAAAGGTGACTTAACAGAACCTGGTTCTGGAGGCAGAGGGGCAGGCCTGGACCCCAGCTCTACCCCTTACTAGCTGCACCTTGGGGAAGCCACCTCCACTCTCTGAACCTGTTTTCCCATTTGGAAACTGGGATCCTGCCCCCACCGTACAGGTAATCATTGCAAATACATCTTTGTGTAGATTCCTGTGATACCTCCTTCCCAGGCTGGTGGCAGGACCCCAGAGTGACACAGCTGTGAGCACTTAGCACCGTCAGTGCTCGGCGTGGCGGCTAATGTTCTGACTGCCGGTGGGACTGTGCGGTCTGTGATGATGCTGGTTGAAGGATGAGCTGCAGTTCACAGGGGCTGAGGGGACAGGACCCTAGACGCTCTTGGGCCGCTGCTGCTGGCCTCAGCCTGTCACTTGGGAAGGGAGCTGCCTGGCCTCCTCCCGCTGCACTGGCTGACATCTCCCCCACGTGCCTGCTGCGTCCTTATCATTCCGGGCTTAGCTGTTTTTTATTTTGAGACAAAAAGGGGCCTGTTGATGGGGGATCCAACTCAAACCAGCTGCAAACATCTGCTTTGATGCGGCAGCGGCGGGCCGGGCGGGCCGTGGCGGCGGGAGCCGCAGGCGGGGGCCCCGGTGCGCGCGTCAATCACGGGGCTGGAATGCGCGGCGCGGCCGGGCGCGCGGGCCTCCCGGGCCTCCCCGGCCTCCCCGTCCCCGGCCTCCCCGGGCCGGGCCTGCCGCGAGAGCTGCCGGGCACTTCCTGCGGGCGGGCGGCAGACGCAGCTGCGCGGGGCCTCGGCCCTTTGATGGGAGCCCAGGGCGCTGTCAGGAGCCCGGTGGCAGGGCTGGAGGTCACCGGCCAGTGGCAGGGAGGGACGGGCTCAGCCGGGAGCCCGGGAACCATCCAGCCATCCAGGGGTCATCCCGGCCAGCCCCGCACACGTTCGCATTGAGAGCGTCCGCAAATGTTCATTTAGTACCAACTATCTGCCAGGCACTGTAGGAAGGTCAGAGACAGAGCAGTGAATTCAAGGGACAGTCCCTACGTCTTCCCACCTCCAGCTTCCATTCTCACAGGTGAGGGGACAATAAAATGTATCTGTTTTAACAAATACATCCGTAGCATTTGGAGTACAACGAATGGTGACAATGCCGGGAAGAAAAGCCAGGCAGGGAAGAGCGATGGGGTCGCAATTTCAGGAAGGACGGTCAGAGGCCACTGAGATGCAGCATTCCAGCGCCCCACCAGGGACCGGAGGGACGTATCTGGGATATGGGGGGAGGGGTTCCTGGCAGAGGGGACAGCAAGTGCAAAGTCCCTGAGGACAGGGTGTGGGCTAGCAGGTGGGGGGGAGGGGAGAGCATGTGAGGCAGGAGCCCTGGCGAGGGACAGAGGGGGGTGCCATCTGACACCGGGCTGGGCTCTCGGCAGCTGCGGGGAAATGGGCTGGGGGGCAGGGAGCCCTTGGGAGGTGATCTCAATCATCCAGGCAAAGGATGGTGTCGCTCAGACCCGGTGAGAGCAGGGCAGGTGCTGAGAGGTGGTCCGCCCAGCATGCTAGAGAAAGGACGGGGGCATGGAGGAGCCCGAGATCTTGGGGCTGAGCAGCGGGAAGGACGGAGTCGCCACTGGATGAAAGGGAGACTGGGGGCAGGTTACGGGCGTTGGGAGGCAGTTCTGGACACGTTAGGCCTGAGCTGTCTTCTAGTCAGCCATATGGACATGTCCAGGGGGCAGCTGCTTGGGCGAGGCGGGAGCTCAGGGAGAGGCCCAGGCTGGAGACACTGTGGGGGGCGCTGGGACGGAGACACACAAACACACACACACACACACACACACTCATGCACACCTGCAGAGTGAGCCGCTGCGCCCATGTGGCTTAGCACTTGACAATTGGCTTCCCACCTGTGGGGCTCAGACCCCTGAGGGGTGGGGTGGGAGCAAGACCCAGAACCCAGGAGTCTCTTTTCCATTTGGGAATTCTCTGGGGACCAGACCTCCCCTGGTGACAGGCAGGACCTTCCTGCTGGCAGGGAGAGAAAAGAATCCAGGGTGGGTGGCAGGGAGAACATCGCCCCCCTCTGACCGCCCTCCCAGGCCTCCCTTCCAGCCGGGCTCAGGACTCTGGTCCAGGCTAGCAGAGCTGCAGGATATCCTGGGCCAACCGGGTGTCAAGGGTCTGCGAGCTCTGTGCCAGGTGCCAGTCTTAGGGCTTTACCTGTACTATGTCATGGCCTTTGGGTTGACTCTCTTCCCTCTTTTTTCCTCACTGGCAAATGCAATTCATTTGCTGATTCATTTATTCACTCATTCATCTAACATTTATTGAGCACCTACTATGAGCCAGGCCTTCTACTGTCGGGCAGTAGGAGCCTTCTCCCTCCTGCTCATCAAACCCTTTGAGCTGATCACAGGTACCCTCCCCCATTCTCACTGAGGTCACCAGCTCCTGGCTGCCAAATCTAGCAGCCATTATTATTGTTATTATTACTTGCTAAGATTTATTGAGTGTTTCCTACATACCAGGCCCTGTGCTTTATTTGCACATGCAATAAGACCCCTGAGAGGTAGACACCGCCACTTTCTTTTTACTAGAGAGGAAAGTGGTGCTCGGAGAGGGTACCATGGCTGCTTAGCATCAGAGCCGGGGTTCGAGGCTGGCACGTTGAGTTCCAGAGCTCCTGCTCCTCCTCCCAGCTGCTCTGCTTGGCTTCCTGGGCCTCCCTCCTCCTGAAGACCTTTCCTGCCTCAGCCCCCTCCATGCCGCCCACCTCCTGAAACAACTCCGCACTTGGTCCATCAGCTCGGAGCTGCTGGGCCCATGCCCTGGGCTGGGACTGGGGGTGCCAAGGTTACAGAAGTGGCGGCTATGGCCTCCGTAGTCAACACAGGTGGAAGACGGCAGACCCCTCATCGTGAGAGGTAGAGGCCTCTGGGTTTCTCCCTGGGGTCCTGCATGGCCGGAATGGACCAGGCCCAGATCCAAGTGGCCAGGAAGGGCTGGGGGATCCAGGGTTGGGTCTGATGAGGTGCAAAGTCAGCCAGGTGGAGGGCAGAGCTGGAGGTCAGGGAAGACTTCCAGGAGACTTTGAAGAGTTCAGAGGATTCCAGTGGGGGAAGTGGTAGGGCTGGGATGGGAAGGGATGTGTCTGAGTCCAGAGTCAGGCTCTGTGTAGAGACAGAGAGGCCAGCAAAGGCGTGAAGAAAACGGAGGCCATTTTCAGAGTTAGGGAGACATGGGTCAAGTGGGAGCACAGGCAAGAAAGAAGGGTCAGGCTGGAGGCCTCGAATGTTGGGCTGAAGAGGGCAGGTCAGATCGCTCTTGTTCCCATCTAATCAGCCACTCACAGAGCCACTCGGCCAGCTATCCACCCATCCATCCACCGACCCATCTGTCCACCTGTCCCCATCCACCCACCCTTTCACCCATCTATCCATCTTACAGACATCCTTCCATCTACCTGTCCATTCACCTACCCATGTATCCACCTGTCTCCTATCCACCCATCAATCCATCCATCCACCTACCCACCCATCCACCCTTCTATCCACCTACCCATGTATCCACCTGTCTCCCATCCACCCATCTATCCATCCATCCATCCATCCATCCATCCATCCATCCACCTACCCATGTATCCACCTGTCCCCCATCCCTCCACTCTTTCACCCATCTATCCATCCATCCATCCATCTATCCACCTACCCACGTACCCACCTGTCCCCCATCCACCCATCTATCCATCCATCCATCCATCCATCCATCCATCTATCCACCTACCCATGTATCCACCTGTCCCCCATCCCTCCACTCTTTCACCCATCTATCCACCCATACATTCTTCCTTCTACCCATCCATCCACCTATCCATCTATCCCCCCCGTCCTCCAACCATCCATCCATCCATCCACCTACCCATCTAGCCACCTGTCCCCCATCCATCCACCCTTTCACCCATCTATCCGTCCATACAAACATCCATCCAACAAATACTTAGGCACTTGCTCTGTGCCAAACCCTGTGCCATGACTCTTCCTCCTGAAAGAGCAGAAACTAACTGCCTTTCAGGCCTTTCCCAATAATGTAAGACTCGATGCTGTAAGCGTCTGTCTAGCACCCACCATGACCACACTCTGTGCTAGGTGATGAGAAATCAGTGGGAACAGGACGCAGGGTCACAGCCCTCAGGGGGCTCCCCGGTGGGATGGGGAACCAGGCATTCCAGGGGAGGGGAGTCCCAGCAGGAGAAATCCTGGAGTGTGTAGCAGCTGACCCTGCTGGTATTTTGGCCCCACCATCCTGACCGAAAGGATTTTGGATTCCCCGTACATAGACCATAGCAGTTAATTAGGGTTATAAAAACATTGATAAACTTCCTCTGAGCAAGTGTTTTCTAGAACAAACTCCATTAAGGCAATTTAATTTTTTGATCAATTTTCTTTCTAGTACAGTTAAATAATTTACAACTTTTCCCATTATTTCCCTAAAATTATTTTCATTGAGATAAATTATTTTTATGAAAAAAAATTTCAATAAAGCTTCTATCATCGGGTTTGTGCCTGTCTTGGATCTTCCTGGTTGACTTTTCGGTGCATTTGTGGCAGAGGCACATCTCACCCTGGGTAGTGTCACTGCTGTCACGTGTATTTTGTACTGATTATTTCACCGAGTTAAATTTCCCCAGGCTCAGGAGGGTGGTTTTCAACGTGACCAACAAAATTACCAAAGTTCATTACCACAAATTTTACCAGGCAGCTAATGAAAACACACTCAGGGTCAAAACCATGGGTTCAGACAGACTTGGGGGTGTCATATATTGGGTGCAAATGTCCAGCTTCAGCTGGGGCCCCACAGACTAAGTGGGCTCCTTCCTGCCCTTCAGAGACTCATGGATGGTGGTGACACCATCCATGGTGGTGACATCCCTCTCTTGGTTAAGCCCCCCAGGTTCCTATGGCTGTCTCTCCACACTCCGGTCACCCTCTGAATGAGCCTGAGTTTGTCCATGTAGCCCTTGAAGCATGGAGCCCTGTAGCTCATTCCTCCAGAGGGAAGACCAGCCATCTCCTCCCTTATTTCCCATCCTATGCTCCTCTTAATGCAGCCAGAGATAGCTCCAGCTTTTTTGGTCCAGTCACTGAGGGCCTCACTGCCCCATCTCTCTCATGAGATCTGGACTAAGCCTCCCCCTCATCCCAAGTGCCCTAGCACCTGCTATGTCCCTACTAGATGTCACACTCACAGGAGCCAGCCCAGCCAGGTCCTCTGAGCTTCACAGTCAGGGCCACCTGGGAGTAGGAGTCCCTTCCTTCTGCAGGTCACCCAGCTGGAGAGATGCAGAGCCAGGACCCCATCCCAGGTCAGCCTGGCTGGTAACCACCACCCTCTCCTGCCTTCCCAGTGGTTGGGGACAGGGAAGCAATTGTCCCAGAGGTTTGGGAGCCTGAGACCTGCTTCTAGCCATTGGCCTGAGTGTGCTGGGCTGACCCAGAGCTATAGCGGGTGGGCAGAACATGTCCCCCAGCTGAGCCATCCACAGGGCCCCGAGAGAGAAACCTGCGAAGGGGGCGCAGGAGAGGAGCATGCAGGAGAGGAGCAGGCTCCACGAAGGGCAGGTGGAGGTGCGGAAGGAGGAATTCTAAAGGGGCTACTCAGAGGTGTGGGTGGCATTCCTTTCCTGCCCACAGTGGGGACTCTTTGCAGGAAGCCAGAAGAGGATCCAGGAGACCACATCCACACCCGGGATCTCTTGCATTCCTGCGTGCCGGCTGGGGGCGGGCAGGGCGGGTAGGGTGCGCCGCCGCCCGTTAGTGGGTAACTGATCGCCTCTCGCCCTGCCCCAGCCACCCGCCACAGCCGCTTAATCACCGCCGGCCCGGCTGCATTAGCATAGTAATGGCCTTTAAATTGAGCCTCTTTGTTTTTTAATTAAGCTCCCAGCAGGTACAGAGAAGAGCGATTATTGAGGAAGCTGCCAGCACTAATCGCCCGCAGTCATTTGACAATTAAAAAGCGCCCGGCTTTAACCCTTTCCCTGAGCCCACAGTAGTTCCCCCAGCATTTATCTAGCGCCAACTGTGCGCACGCCTTCCGCCTTCCCAAAGGGATCCGCAGACCCTGCCTCTGGCAACTTGGAGAGGTCCCTGCTAATACCCCATTTTGCTGACGAGCAAACTGAGGCGCAGAGAGTGGAGGTAACTCGCCCAAGATGCCCACAGCTCGGGTGTGGAAGAATCGGCATGGCAGACAGGTAGTTAGAGACGTCCAGCTGCCCGGTCTTGGCGCCCTGCGCTGCCCTCTGCTTGGAAGACCGTCCCACCTGCGAGTCTGTCACAATCCTTCTCATCCTTCAAAGCCCAGGTGGACACTTCCCAGCCCCCATGGCATGGAATTTCCAGGGCATCCTCCCCTTCCTGCCAGTTCATCTGTTCCCCAAATCCTGATGCGGCAGCTACTGTGTGGGGGCGCGGTGCTGGGCGCTGGGGACAGCTGTGAACCAGCCACTGGGAGACAAGCGAAAGTGAAGGCGGTGCGATTGCTCCCGACCCGGCCCACGCGGGGGGTGCGGGTGGGGGCGCGGCAGAGAAGGCCACGCTCTGGAAGACAGAGGTCTGCGCTCAGACAGGGACGGGGAGAAGCTGGCAGGCGAGGATGGAGCGGACGGAGAGGCAGGCAGTAGAGGACACAGTACGTGCAAAGGCCCAGAGACAGGACAAACAGAAGCCAGAAATAAAAGGTGCCAGAGTGTGTGCAAGGGAAGGAGTGGGGCGCGCGGGACAGGAGGAGGCTGGAGCGTGCGGGAGCCCGCCGGAGTGTGCAGCGTCTTGCAGACCCTCTACTTTAAAATGTTTTATTTCAAAAATAGTAATTTATTTTTGAATAGGTGATGCCGTCCACGATTTATTATGGAAATGTACAAACACAAAAGTGTGTTCGCTGCGTCCTCCTCCGGGAGCCCAGCCATCTAGGGCCCCTCCCCGCCTCCCTCCAGAGACACGTCACACACATGCAACACACACGCTCCGGTGTGTAGCCACCCTTCCCCTCCCCGCCTGGGTGTTTGGCATTTTGGTTTTGTTTTGTTTTTTGTTGTTGTTGGAATGAGGACTGCTTGGGGTTTTTGTCCACTTTTTTTTACACGAACACTAATATACTCTACAACTGTTCTGCTCCTCATGTCCGTTTGTCCCCTGCCCCCCAAGTGGCGAAGCCGGGGCCTAGAGCACCTGCTGTTACAGCTGCCTGATGCTCAGTCGTGGGGCAAACCCTAATTTATTTAACCCCTGCCCTGTGGATGGCCTTTCCAGCTATTTAAAGGATTTTTGTCTTAATCTCAAGAGCCCTGGGAAGCCATTGAAAGGTTTTAAGTGGGGAGTGGCTTGAGTGATTTACATTTTTAAAAGATCACTCTGGCTGCAGAGTGGGACCAAGGGTTGGGGGCTCTGAGCAGAGCGGGAAGACTGAGAGTCCAGGCTGGAGCCCCAGCAGGTGAGAGGCACAGGGGTCCTGGCTGGGGTGCGGGGTGGGAGAAGAGGGCGGGATAGTAGAGAGCAATCTGTGTGGGGTGTTTGAGAAGTCCATGGGGCTGTGGGGTGGATGGGCGGAGCCGGGGGCTCCCTTGACCTCACCGGGTGCCTGGGGGGTGGAGCGGCCGTGGCTGAGACGGGCACGTGGGTGGTGGAGGGGACCACGTGGAGATGCCAGTCTCACCTTGCTCACTGCCACTGCATCTGTTCATCCACGGTCAGGCTCTCCGTCCAGACGCCCGGGAGGAGACAGAGGTGAGCTCAGCTCCCCTACAGCCGGCCCAAGCCTCACTTCCGCCTGTTCACACTTCACAGGGGCCTGCTGCTGGTGGCCCTGGTCGCCCCCACCCTCACTTCTTCCAGCCCAGACCCCGTGCGGAGCTGGCATCTGTGAAGAGGGCAGCCCTGAGACAGCCTGGCAGCTCGCTTTTTAATAAAGACAGAGGAGCTTCTGCAGAGCACGAGTGTGGGGATGAGGTGGGTTCAGGACAGAGAGATATATTCTACCCCTTGGCACCGCTGGGAGAGACCCCCTTCTCTGTCCTTGGCTCCCTGGTGGGGGGCAGGCTGTTGATGCCCTGTGCCTGGGGCACTGTCCCTGACTCGGAGCAAGAGACATCCCCCTAGAGAGGAGGCGCAGCGGGGGCAGCCAGGACCACCCTCGGCTGCGGTATGCCATGGGAGGAGGAAGGGAGCACAGGGCCCTGCAGGCAGCAAGGGGTTAACAGTCCGCTCAGCCCCATCTATCAGCCAGCATCTCCCAAACAGACGGACAGACAAGGCAGCTGTCCAAACAGGGCTGTGTACCTGGCCACAGCCGCAGAGAGGACAGGGCAGCGGCTGTTTACTCTGCTCCCTGCCCCCGCCACAGGCGAGGCTCACACTGGCAGGGCATTTCCACGCAGCCTCCCTCCCATGTGCCCTCCACCCCTGCCCCGCCCACCAGCCCTGAGTGAGCAGATTCCTCAATGCTCCTCTCTGAGACGAGGGATGTCCCTTTCCTGGGCGTCTCCAGCAGCTGGAGACCTGGAGACTGAAACAGCTGATCGGCCCAGCAGGGCTGCGGTCACCTGAGCCCGTGGGTGGGTGAGGTGCTGAGAGGGGTGCGCGGTGCTGGCTCCCAGCAACGCCCCCAGTGGCCCCTCTTTGCCCAGAGCAGAAGCTGAGTGCCTTGGCCTGGGGAACCACCACCTCAAACCACCTCTCCGGAATCTGTGTGCTCGGGGCCACCCTCTGCCATCCCCTCGCAACTCCTGAAAAGGCCCCACCTCAACACTTGGTGTCTCCAAAGAAACCGACCTCGTTTGGCCCCAAACTGGTGTCTCCTGGTCTGCCTCCACCTCCCTGATGGCACCAACAGCCACCTTGTCCCCACATGGCCATCACAGGCTCCTACACAGCTCTCAGATCTGATGCTCCTCCCTGGTGGTGAGTGTTTGTGGGGCCGGTGTGTTGGGCGCCCCCAAATTCTAGCCACCGGCATGCTATTCCCTGCCCCCACCCTGTGGCTCCACACTCACTCCCCCAGGTCCCCTCTGGTGCCCTTGCCCTTGGGAGGTGCTCTCGCTGCCCCTGGGCTCTGGACCTGCCCAGAGGGGACAGCACCTCTTGCTGAACGCCTGCCGTGTGCCAGGCTCTGGCCCAGCTCCTGGATTGTCTCGTCTCCCCTCAGCCTGGAGGGTAGGGGAATGAATCTTCCCATTTCACAGATGAGAAGACTGAGCCTGTGCCGCGCCTCAGAGCTACAAAGTGCCAGAGCCCTGAATAAGAGATAAGGTCAGCGTGTGATCTGGCACAGGACAAACCGAGCCTCTTTCTTTGTATGTGAGCAGAGCTCTCGGGCAGGAGGTGAGAGATGCACAGCTCTGACCAGGTCCCTGCTGCGAGGCGCATGGGCCATTGCCTGCCTCCCTTCTAAGCATTGCCAGGTGCGTGGTAAGAGCCATCGCTCCCACTCATCAGCACCTGGCGGAGGGGTGCTGAGGCTCACAGAGGGTAGCTCCTGCCTGGGCTCGTCCAGCCAGGGCAGGGCAGGCAGGAGCCCGTCCCGGGCCGTGTGCCCCCCTCCCGAAGGCCAGGCCTGGACTGCTCCTCTGCACCCCGCACCCAATGTGACATCTTTACGGCACATGCTGGGCCTGCGAAGGCCTGAACCGACGAGGGGGAGGCAGGACATCTCTCAAGTAACGGATTGTAAATTCCTGGGCCCCGGCTTCCATCCCTAACAACCTCCTCCCGGGGCTCACGGTGCCTGTCCTTTCGCAGCCAATTTAAATGAGGGGTCCCAGACCCTGGGCGTAAAGCATTCCAGACTCGGGAGAGGGGGCAACTATTGTTTCTCTGGGAAAAAATAAAATAAAATAAAATCAACTGGGTCTCTGCCGCTTCTAATCACTCTCACATGTGCTTCGCGGTTCTGCCTGGCACAGCCCTCTACAGTGTGTGAGGCCCTTGAAGGCACAGACCTTGCCTCCCCCCAGAGCCTGTAAGTTAGGAGTCCCCTGATCCCCATTATGCAGTCAGAGAAACTGAGGCAAGGGGGCGGCTACCAGACACTGGCTCTCATTTAATCCCCCACTAGCCTCCTGCTGTGACCTATGAGCCCATTTCACAGAAGGTACAACTGAGGGCCTTGCTCAAGGTCACCAGCCAGGATGTGGCAGACAGGAGGGATGTAAACCTGGCCCTCCCAGCTCTAGGGCTGGAGACCTCTGCCCCGTGCAGTGTGGCCTCTCCATGTGAGGAGCACCCACTGCCCCTTGGAAGGGGCCTGGCCCTGGCAGCCCTGCCCAGCAGGTCCAGCCACAGCCGCAGCTGGAGCCTGGGAGCATCAAGGCTGGTTTTTAATAAGGAAGATGAATTTACTTGGAAGCCCCAGTCTGGGAGGAGGGGCGGCGGAGGCTGCCGACCCCGGTTCTCTCTGCCCTTCTGGTGGGAGGGGAGTGGAGGCCTGGCCAAGTGGCCTCTGGGCCGCTGGGGGCCTGGGCTGTGGGGGGCCACTGCCCCAGCCTGGAGGGAGCTGGCTCTGCACAGCCCACTCTCTCCCGAGTAAGCCCACAGGATATTACACTGCCTTTGTGTGCCTGGTGACCCAGCTGCTGGTTATTGAAAAATTCCACCGCTCGGCACAGGGCAGGCCCGCTGACCCCTCATCCCGGGGCGCGCCTATCTTTCAAAAGATACGGGATTAGAGAGCCAGACCCGGCCTGGAGCAGAGCCCCGTCTGGGGTGTCTGTGTTTTCGTGGCCTCTCGGGATCCTGGCTGGAGTGGGCTCTTGGCGCAGGATTTAATTAGTTGGAATCAGCCTGCGATTACTGCTGCGACTATTTACCCAGCCACTCTGCAGTCTGAGCTCTGCTCGGAACAAAGATGGGCCCCTCGGCCCGGCTGGCCAGGCCAGGGGCCCCAGCTGAGCCCGGGCCCAGCTGCCGGGAGGGGAGGGCTGCGGGCCGGCAAGCCTTCTGCAGGCGCACCTCACTTAGCCGATATTTGTGGGTTTTCACAATGCAAAGCATCTACATGGGGCTTTTAAACAATTAAAGCATCTCTAGAAATTTATGGCTGATTTCCGAGTGGGGTCCCCTCCGCCCAGCTCGTGGCTCAGCGGTGGCGAAGCGGAGTTGGGTTTACTGAATGCCTGCCGAGGGTGCAGGTGAGCGATGAGGCCTGGGGCCATGCCAGGGTGCCCAGCTCTGGATAGTGGATGAGGTGCCCTTGACCCATGCTTCCCTTGCCCTTACTCTGCCACCCAGATGCTCCCTGGAGACAGGGTCCCCTGTGTGTGTCCTGCACTCCCCACCAGGCCACCCCCAGCGGCCAGCTAGGCAAGGAAGACGAGCTCCGTGTGTGCACACGGCTCCTGGCACTCGGGCTACCCACACCCTGTGAGACAGTAAGTCCTCGCCTCACATCATCCATAGGTTTTTGGAAATTTCGACTTTAAGCAAAATGACATATAATGAAACCAATTTCTTTCATCAGTGTTGTAAGGAAACGATGTTGAAGGAAATGACGTTATTCCAGGACTGCTATATGTTGTTTCACTTAATGTCGCAGTTTCCAAGAACCTACTGATGACGTGTAAGAGAGGACTTACTGTGCTGCCACCCACAGTACACAGATACCATGTGGACACGTGTGCGCACACCTGTACTGCACACACAATAGTCTACAGGCCCCACCCATATCCACCCACACATGTCTGCCAATATACATGTGTGTGTTGGTACTATGTGCACATACCTGTACTCAAGCACGTCTAGCTACTCGCACCTACCTCTTCATCTGCATCTGCCCAACCTGCTAGTTACACACACCTACGTATGCAAATGTGAGTCTGTCTGCACCCATGTGCACGTGTCCTGGCCACATATACTCACATGCACGCTGACACATGCCATCTAACCAAGGACTGCATATGCGTACTGCTCTATCTACAGGCTGATCTCTGAGCATGTTCACACACTTACACACACACGCAACTGCTTACATATTTGTACACAGACATGCATGCCTACATTTGACCCTTGGGGGCGCCTGCTGCCTCTGCTCACGTATGCGTATGTTTAGCCCTGGGAGGCTGCTGGAGCTGTGTCAGGTGTGCCCCTTGGAGGGTGCCCCCTAGACTCAGAAGCAGGTGACTGCTCTGGGGGACCCAGCTGGCCTACATTCTGGGAGGTTGAGGTCAGGCCAGAGACACTCTTTGGAATTCACATTTGGGTTAAGGCCCTCCCAATGCCTGGTTTCTCCCAGGCTAGGGCCCAGGACAGGGCTAGGGGTCTGGCCACTGTCAGGCAGGCCTCTCCCCTCGCTGTCACCAACACCCTGCCCAGGAGCCCTGCCTCACCCTCCTCTGAAGGCTTTACTTCTCTCACCTGCCTCCCGCACCTCTGCCTTGGCCACTGTGGCTCCTGTCCTGCTCGTGGCCTGGGCTACTTGGGGCCCATCCTGGGGACAGGGGCAGAGAACCTGGCTGCACAGGTTCAGAAGGACCTTTGGCTCTGATGACCTCCCTTTCTGCCCTGCGCTAGAGACAACTGACCCCTGGCCCTCACCCCAAGGCCACGTGGGCTCCGGAGTACAGAGTCACACAGGACATACCATAACATACCACTGTGGACACACATGTGGACATGCAGCACACATAAGGTGACATAATGCCATCCGTTTACACAGAGAAACACACAGGCACATACAAAGGTAGTCACAGGCACCTGGAGACACATCCAGTGCACACAGACCCACCCAGAGGAGCCCCGAAGTCCCAGCTATGTACTGACACACGGGAACACAGAGATGCCGCGCAGACAAGGACACAACAGACACACGGACAGAGCCACGCAGGCCCACGCAGGTGCCCACGCAGGTTGCGGGTGCCCAGGGACACATCTAGACTCACGTGCGCACCCACGAGTGCAGGGACATACAAATCATGGTGCGGACCGAGGGAAACTCCTTTCTCAGGAGAAGTCCAGGAAGGTCTGGCTGTCAGACGTGGCAACTGGGGCACTGCTGGGCGGGCCGGGGCAGCCCAGGCAGAGAGCAGTGACCACCATAGGCCGAGACTGCTGGTGGCGAGGCCAGGGGGTGACCTGATGGCTACCCCCCTCGCTCTCCCGGCCCCACGGGATCCACCCATCCCTGCCCCTGCCCTCCTGGCCGGGCCCTTCCTCACGCCCCACCACCCCTGGCTCCCCTCGGCCCATCCCCTCTCAGACACCAGGAAGCCGGCTCTGCTTCCCGCAGCTTCTCACACCATCCCTCACACCTGCGGGTCTGCACCTGGAAGCCCTTCCACCTCCCCTGCCTGTGCCAGCCACGTTCTCCGCCCCCCAACCCCTCCCCTCGGCCTCCTGCCCGGTGTTCGGCTGCCACCAGAGCCCCCAGGCCTGTCGCCGTCTCCCTGTCCATTTCCAAACAGCAAATAAGTCTGGCTCTGACTCAGTTTCCTCACCCAGTACAGCATTCTTGACGGCTTCACAAAGAAGGGAAAGTGGGGCGTGCTTTTCCCGAAACCGTGGGTACAAGGAACCAGCTCCCTGAAGCCGGCTCTTCCTGTCTGCCTGTCATTCCCTGCTAAGCACCACCCGGAGGGCTGGGGGGTGTGAGGGTCAGGGCGACAGGAGGTGGGGGGGTCTCTTTGGGGTCTGAAAGATACAGATTTAAATCCTGCCTCTATTTGTCTTGTTAGCTTTGTGAACTTGAGCCCATGACTCCACCTCCAGAGCCTCAGTTTCCTCATCTGTAAAGGGGGAGCTTATAATCTGCCTCTGCAGGGTTCTGGGGAAGGTACAATGAGAGGGTGAACGCTGAGTGCTCAGTAAGGGACTCCCACAGCCCTCCGAAGCCTGGCTCAGCTGCTGTCTCCCACCCAGAGGGACCCCTGCCCCAGTGCTGAGGTCCTCACAGACCCCTGGCCTCAGTAAGAGTCTGTCCCTGACCTACCAGGACCTACCAGGACAGCTCCCTTCAGCGCCCCAACCTGCGCAGCGCTCACCATCCCAGCCGGCCACGCCCGTGGAAACCCACCCACACATCCTCTCCTGAATGTCCCTCCCTGGCCGGCCTGACTTCAGCTTCCCCTCCCCTCCCCAAACGGCCATTCAGTGGAAAACACACACCACCCTCTGGTCTCAAGGGCCTCGTTCACTGATTCATTTATTGACTCCACGGAGCAGTGTTTACTGAGCAGCTACGACAGGCCAGGCACCGTGCGAGTGGCTGGACATTTAAGCTCACACCCTCCTCTGCCACCTGCCACATCTAGTCATCCCTTTCTTCTGGAAACTCTAGGAAGGCACAGGCCTTGGTCTCTCCCCATGTATCTGCAGGCTCCTGGTTCTCCACCTGCCCTTAAACGCCAGGACCCTCAGGGTTCTGTCTTCTTGTAGCTTTGACTGTCACTCGAATGCCAAAAGCCCTCCAACCACCACCTCCGGTTCTATAGCACCGACCCCTCCACCAAGCCCCCCTCTCCCTCCCCAGGGATCCAGACCCCTTCACGCCTGCTTCCCGGCCGCTCTGCGGATGCCTCCAGGGCAGCGCTGCCCATGTGTTCACACCCCAGCTCCCGTCACGCAGCACATGTGCACGGAGACGTATGGACCAGGATGCTCACTGACGTATTGTGTGCGGCAGTGCGGCACTGGCAGCAGCCCAAAGGGCTGTCGGTGGGGAATGGGCTAATAAATCAAGGCTCGCCCATTCCCTGGACTGTTACGTCGGGGCTGCACAGGCAGGTAAATCCCTGAGCACGGACGCGGGCAGACGTCCTCAGCCCACGCTGCCAGGCGGAATAAGCAAGTGCAGAGCAGGGCGGTTTGGAGAAAATACAGATCCCCTAAGAAGGAAATCCAACAGGATGTGCAGGGAGCATGCTCAGACACTTGCAGCAAAGGTCCGAAACGCTACCCATCAGTCGACCACGGGGGAAAGGACGAAGACTGTCCCATTCTGCCTGACTGACTTCTGCATGGCCTGGATTCATCTTACGGCAAGGAACAAGGATGTTTGTAACATAAAAAAGAAAGGAAATGACCAATTTGTCATTTCTCCCGAAGCTCAGCTCCCTCTGCCCAGCTCTTCTGCAAGTGACACCACCGTTTTGCAGGCTGAGGTCCAGGACCTCCGACCCTTCATCCACGCCTCTTCCTCTCCCGTTCCGCCCGCGTGGCCCCCTTGTCCCTGTACGCCTGCCCTGCCCAGGCCTTCTGCTGGACTCCTCGCCCCTCTGCGGCCTCCTGTCCCTTTGGGAATGAAGGTCACACTGCTCAGAAGTCTTCAGGGTCTCTGCTCACACGCAACAGCACAGAGCGCGCCTTCCGAACGCGTTAACGTGCGTACGCAGCAGCACGGCGCCCAGCACAGGATGAAGGCCACGGACACACTCGCTGTTACCAGTGCCATCGCCTTACAGCTCCTCTCTCACACTTCCCTTCCTCCTCTCGCCCCGTCCTTCCTTGCCCTCAATCTCCCCCGACCGCCCTTCCTCTTTCTAGAAAGGGGTCTGAGGCTCTAGCCGCACAAAGGCAAAGAGCTCTCCCCATCTGACCCACCTCACTCACCTGGCTCAGCGACTCAGTACTCCGAGCTCCTGTCCTCCCGGCCTGTGTCTCTGCCCCATGGTCCCCTCTTCCTGGCCTTCTCACCACCCTCCAGGGCTTTTCACCCTTCAAGGCTGGATCGAACGGGCGCGTCCTCCAGGGACGTGCAGCAGCTGCCATGACACCCTGCATCCCCGGGAGATGGGGGGCCCAGCACCAGACCCGGGTCCAGACCCGGTCTCTGCCTCTCACCAGGTCTCTCAAACCTCGGTTTCCCCATCTGTAAGACAGGCCTGGCGGGTTGTTATGAGGATCACTGAGTTTCCCCAGAGCCCTCAGCACGGAGGTAGCTGTGAGGACAGGGATTCCTCCTCCCATTTTTGTTTCAGGCACACTGCGGCCTCTCAGCATATGCTGCCTTTTCACCCTGGAGACAATGGTGCAGCCCTCAGGGAGGGCCCACGCCCCCCTTGTTGGTGGTGGTGGGGTTCCAGGCAAGGAGACACAGCTGAGATGCCCGGGGCTGGCACAGCTGGCCCTCCAAGGAGGCGGACTACACGGGGGCTGGTGGGGGGCAGCTGGTGCCTGTCTTGCTCAAAGGCCAGCGATTCTCCACGGCTGGTGGGGGGGTGTCATGCGGACCCTCCTCCCAAACACACACCACCCAGGGGAGGCGGGGGCCGGATCAGAGAGGTGGCGACCCCACCCCCGCAGCCCAGCACAGGGAGCACGGGGGGGCCTTTGTTTCTCTGGCAAGAGGGGCTGCCCCCCTTTCCCAGAGGCGCCCTCCCAGAGCAGCCCCGCTGGCCGGCGGCCGCTGAGCTCTGCGCTGGGCGAGCCTTTTCTCCAACACTCAGTAAATACTCAATACTGCATTAAAGCAATAAATAGTCATTTTAAGGAAACCGAGACTCAATTTAGCCACCAGAGTCAGGAGCAGCGGTTAGCAGGACTGCGGAATGTCACTGCACAGCTGGCAGTCCCGCCCCTGCCGCTGCAGCCCCAGCTCCAAGGGGGGAGGCCCAACAATGGGCCATGCCAGGCTGCGCCGCCCCTCCCCCCAAATCAGGTTACCATGGGTGGGGGAGGGGACTGGGCTCACCAGCAGCTCCAGGGAGCTGGAGGAAGCCGCAGAGGCGGAGGCATGGTGGAACACCCCACTCCCACCTGGGGATAACAGTAATAACAATAAAAATAACAGCACCATGCCAGTAAGACGACAAGCACGTCCCTCCGCATGGGCGCTCGCTGGGTGCCAAGCACAGTGCTAAGAGCTGTACAGGCAGCATTTTAGTCAATGCTCCAACCCCTCTACTGAGATAGACGCCGTTATCCCCATTTCACGGTGGAGCGGCCAAGGGTCAGGAAGGTGAATTGCTTTGCGCAAGGTCAGGAAAGACTTGCATACCTTGTGCATTTATTAAGCACCTAGTATGGGCCATGTGCTATCTCAGTGACGTGCTCCCAGTCTAAAGACAAGGGCAGTGAGGCTCCGACCTCTCGGCTCCTTGCCTGTGGCCCTTTGGCCGGGTCTAATGTGGGAGGGGCGCGCTATTCCCCCCAATCCCTGAGCCTGCCCTTCTGATTGGGACAGTGGGCTGGGCTGAGTGGGGGGTTTAGGGGGCCTGGGCCTGTGACTTGGTCTCCAAGTTATGCAGGCAAAACAAACAAGGCTCCTCTGTGAAGGGCTGGGGCATTTGCGCTCATTGCCATGGAAACTGCACAGAGCGTGGAGGAGGGGAGCGTGGCGCGCAGCTCCCTTCACAGACGTGAGACCCCCACGGCCTCCGACCTGGGGCCAGTTGTGGGTGGCCTGAAGGCTGCTGGAAGCAAATGAGGGTGGCTGGACAGGGACCCTCTACCTGGTATCCCCCTGGGCTGGGGTTGGGAGACAAGAGCCTGGCAGGAGACCCAGGCGTGGGCTTCCTGGGTGCGCCTGGTGCAGGAGGGCAGAGGAGCACTGTCAGTCAGGATGTGCCAAAAATACCAGGCAGAGATAAGAGCAGCGACTCCCACCCACCTGGCTAAAAATAGCTCCACGCTGGCAGGCAGAGAGGCCGGGGATTCCCCAAAGAAGGCCTGGCCTGCTGCCCCGGCCCTGTGGGTGGCCTGGTCTGGGACGAGCCCATTTCCCAGGCAGGGCAAACCAAGGCCAAGGAGAGGGCTAGGGCCTAGCACATCATCTTGGAAAAGGCACTCTCAAGTGCTGTGTGCTGGTCGTGTGCCAGGCACTGCCTGGCAAGCCCTCTATAAGCCTGGTGCCATCCAAAATAAGTTGGCTGCTGATGACAGTAACAATAGCAGCAGTCATTTATGACATACCCATATGTGCCAGGCATACCCTAAACGTCTTTATGTGTTTCATCTCATTTTAGAAATAAGGAAAGGATTATCAATATCCCCATTTTATAGATGAGAAAACCGAGGCTCACAGAGTTCAAGTTCCTTGTGAAGGTCACACAACTGTGGGAATGGCAGAGCTGGGATCTGAACCCAAGTCTCTCTGACCCCAGAATTCTTAAATTTTAGGTTGTTCGGCTGAGGCCAGTAAGGCTCAGAGAGGGAGAGTCACTTGCCCCAGGTCACACAGCAATAGAGCCAAGATTGGACCCAGGGTTTTCTGATTCCCAAGTCCAGACCCAAGACCCAGTCCTCTCTGGGTCCTAAGCAAGTCACCACTGCCAAAGCCACCCTCCTTGCCAGCACGGTTTGGATGGTGTCTGTTTGTTCTTCCTGACTGGCAGCCCTGCCTCTGCCCCAGCCTCTTCTGTCTGTCAGGGTCTCATCTGAGCCAAGGGTACAAGCTTCCTGTCTGCCCTTGGTGGCACAGCCCCGCCTGGAGGAAGCCCAGGCCAGGGCCTGGGGCTGCCCTGTCTAGACACTTCTCGAAACTCGGCAGCGGTGGCCACTCTTGCGGGCCCGGCCAGCAACAATGGGCCCTCTGTGCCCAGCTCAGGGCCTGCTCCAACGGGCCGCCCACCGGCTCCCAGCCCAGCCCCACACATTCCCACCCATACCTCCCCGGGCCCCTGTGCCCACCCTGGGAGCAGGCATCCTTCCTCCTGGGGGCAGGGCGTGGGAGCCTCCCAAAGCCACGCCAGGGAACTGGTTCTGCAGAATTCTCAGGCTGTGCTCCCAGGCTGGGCTGGGCGCCAAGAGGTCTCCAGGGGCAGAAGCCAGTCCCTGCCGCTACCCTCAAGCCAAGAAGCTTCTGACCCCACTTTACAGCTGAGGAAACTGAGGTTCAAGGGGAATTCTCTGGCCAGGGTCACTGGGAACGATACATAACTGAATGTTTCCTGGGACGGTACAGAAACAATAATAATAACAATGACAATTTTCAGGTCCCCATTACTGCGCAGTCACCAGGCCCGTGTTAAGTGCCACACGTGGGCCAGCTCCCTCAATGAGCATAGCCTCCCGGCACAAGGTACCACATTAACCCCACCTGTACAGAGGAGAAAGCGGAAGCTGACAGAGGTACAGTCACTTGCGTAAGGCCACACGGCTGGCAAGTGGCAAAGCAGGGCCTGGCAGTGGCACGCAGGTCTGTCTGATTCCAGCTTTCGGCACCCCGCAGGGTGCCAGGGCTCTGAGCCCGCCGGTGGGGGAGGGGTGCAGGGGTTCTGCAGCCCCGTAGGTGTCCTCCATGCCCGGTGGGCCCAGCCCTGGGAGAAAGGCCGCTTCCCGAGGCAGTTCCGCCTCCACAATCCCCGCATTGTTGATTCATTAGGTAATTTCCCTGGAAGCACCAGCTGTTCAGAGGGTGGGGAGATGACTGATTGAGGTGGCTGGGGGCTGCAGGGGCCACTGGGCCGGGGGCACTGCAGGCCTGCCCTGGCCAGGGCAAAGGTCGTCCCTGGCCGGGTGTCCTCCCTCCCCTCTGCAGTGACCACACCTTGCAGGGAACCCTCGGGGCTTCAAGGATAGTGAGGCCAGCCCCTCCCACCAGGGCCTGGCATTCCCAGGTACCTGCTCAATGCTGGCCACAGGCTGGCGAGGTGGGCATTGGTGGGGGATGGCAGGGGGGCCCACAGGGCCCCACAGAGCCCCAGCTCCAGTGGCCCAGCTGAGCTGGGGCAGTTGGGTGGGTGGGAGGAGCCTCCCTGTCTAGGCTCCTCCGACGGCCGCCTCTCCATGGCCTCTGGGGCTGGCCCGTTAAGCCTGCTCCGCTGCCCAATAATAGACAGTGACCACGTACCCCCCACACCCGGGGCAGCTGCCCCATCCCGGCTGCCCAGCCTGCCCTGCTGCCCAGAAACCCACCTGCCCTGCCGGCGCTCCTGGAGAGAAGCCGATGGGGCCTCGACGGTCCTGCATGAGGTGTCCTCACTGGCCTCGGGGGTCACCCTGTGTCAGAGCATCCACATTGGCCTCAGAGGTCGTCCTGTACGTGGGTGTGTCCACTGCCGTCCGAGGTTGCCCTGCGTCAGGCTGTCCTGTGTAGGGACGTTTTCCATTCTTCCCCTGGCCACCTCTACCCAGCCCAGACTGCACACCTTAGTCAAGAGTCGCTTTTACAGGGACGCCTTCCGTGGGGTCCCCTGACTGGTTAAGCGCTCCTGCTCTGACTCTCCAGCAGCTGACTGTAGGTCACCCATCACAGCGCCTCCCAAAAGCCCTGTCACTGCCCATTTTATCACTTGTGTCCCAGTCCAATGCAGGAACCGCAGCAGGTGCCGACTTTAACTGGCTCGGTTACAGCCGTCGCAGCCACACTTGGTGCTCAGAGAATACCAGTTTTTAGATGAAGGAAGGAAGGGACAGATAAATAGGACTGAGCGAAGACCACCTGGCGTTCACACTGGTCTCTGCGATCACCTTGCACACTGCATTTCAAGCCCCTCTGTTGTGTTCGCCGTGTCCCAGGCTTTGATATGGTGCTTTGCAAATGTTAACTCAGGTAACCTCACGGTTACTAACTCCAGCTTACAGATGAGAACACTGAGGCACAGAGAGGTTAACTGACTCCACCACGGTCTCACAGTGGTCGCACTAGGGTTTGCCCCCAGGCCACCTGGCTCCAGCATCCCTGTTAATTGCCAGACTATTTACATTGGCTGCAGAAGTCACTTCTTGGGCAGCTCCAACCAGGTGTGCACTGACCACGGAAAGCTTATATTGCCTTGGCCACACTAGGACAAACTCTCAGGCCAGTGTAGACACCTGCACACAGGACAACCTCTACAGCTAAGCCAGTGTCTACAGCCAGAAGAGCCAGCAGGGGCCCTGCCCTGCCCTGAGTATGGAAGAGAATGGGTGGGTCATGGCCGGCTCTGTGGGGACGAGGAGGTGCTGTAGAGCTGGCCCAGCCCTGGCCCAGCTGGGGCGCCTGAGGGCCTCCTGGGGACAGCGTGAAATTGCCATTCTCTACTAAGGGGCTGCTGCCAGAGGGAGCCTTCCTGGCCCAGCTGGGAGGAGGTGAACGGGCGCCCCTGGACATGTTCTTCCCAGGCCCGGGACCCTCCTTGCCACCTGCCCAGCACTGGTAGCCAGGACAAGAACCAGACAGGCCTGGGGCATGAGTTGCCTGAAGCTGTCATGCTCCACGGGGGCAGGGGGCCCATTCAGGCCTGTGACAGGGCCCTTCTGGGGCCAGACAAAAGGCACTGGCTCCCAGCAACAGACAGAAGTGTGCCTGAGTGTGTCTGCGCCTGAGTGTCTGCGTGTGTTTGCATGCCTAAAGGCCCCCATCCTGTGTCCCAGCCCTGGGTCTGGCCTGCCCTATCCCAAGTGGGGCCTCTGGGTGCTTCTCTCCTGCCCCCTCCAGGAAGTCCTCCCTCCCTCCCTCCATACCAAACCAGGCCTGGCAGGGGCAGGGGCTTTCCGAATTTGAACACTCTGGCCTCTTCTGCTGCAATTAATGCAAATGACTTTCCGAGGTTTTAGCTTGATAATTTGATTATTTGTTCGGCATTTATCTTAAGCAAAGTGGATGACAAATAACTGCAAACTAATGTGATAAAAACCATTTATAAAGCTGCCTCGTTTGGGGGCCTTCCCCTAACTATTTATGACAAGGTAATAACGCTGCCGTGTGCGTCCGCCTGGCTTTAAATTGGTTACTTAGAGGCATGATGGATGAGGGGCGAGGCCACCTTCTTCTGAGGAGAGCTCCTGATTTCTGATCTCGTTTTTGAGGATAATGAATTATATCTAATTAGTCCTTCCCAAATCTAATCAGGAGGTGGGGATTTGGACCGGAGGGAGGGGCTGGCAGGCGGCAGGGAGGGCAGAGGGTCAGCAGGCGGGTACCCCTGGGCCTGGCGGCCTGGGGGAGGGGCAGACCAAACTGGAGGCGGGTTTGCTTCTAGCCCACTCCCCATGCCCTGGCCAAAGGGATCCAGAGCTGACAAGTCCCTCCTGGCTCTAGACCCTTCCTGACTCCCTTTCTCCAAGCCCCAAACCGCCCTGGCCCCAACCCACTCCTGCAACCCACCCCCTGCACTCCCCAATCGCAGCCCCTTGCGCAGGCCTCCCTGACCTCTGCTCTGCCCTTCACACCTGACTTGGCTGTCCCTGCGTCCTGCTTCTAGGAACACTCCTCCCATCTCACTGCTTTGCCCCCACCTGAAGTCCTAAGGCTTCTTGTTCATCCTTCTCTGGAAGCTCTGATCACTGGACTGCTAGCCCACGCCGGACCTTGCTGATATACGAAGAAAGCGCCCCTTCTCCTGGCTAGACATTGCCCTGTGCCAGGTGAGCAAAGTGCAAGTGGATTCCAGTCCCCCACTCACCCCCTTGGCTGGGTGTTCTTGTGCAGTGAACAACCTACGTAAAAGTATGGGACAGCCCTAGGTGATCTCATAAAACTGGGAGCTTTCTGAGGTTCCTTTACTTACCTTTGTGTGTTCTGTGCTCAGTGCAATTGCCTGCACCCAGCACACCCTCACTAGTGGCTTGCTGAACCCCGGCCTGATTGAATGAACGAACGCGTCAAGATCCTCCCACTTCTAAAACTCTGGCCTCGTTGCTGTAGGACCAGAGATCTATGCCCCTGCGGAAGTGGCAAGGGCTCCACAGTGAGCCACCCTCCCTGATGAGGGTTCTGAGATCCAAAGCCTGTGGGTCTCCTTCTTCCCCACCCTCACCCCCACCACGGCCCAGATTGTAGGCAGAAGCTCCTGTTTCCACAGGTAAGGTGATCTTAGAACGAGCCACTGCCCGGTAGCAGACTTACACGTTACACGCAGAGTTCTGTTTATAGAGAACTAGAAGTATGATCAGATTCCCAAGTATATTTTGCCTGTTTTGTGTTTTTTTTGTTTTTTGGGTTTTTTTGAGACAGAGTCTCACTCTGATGCCCAGACTAGAGTGCCCTGGTGTCAGCCTAGCTCACAGCAACCTCAAACTCCTGGGCTCAAGTGATCCTCCTGCCTCAGCCTCCTGAGTAGCTGGGACTGCAGGTGCACACCCGACTAATTGTTCTGTTTTTAGTAGAGATGAGGTCTTGCTCTTGCTCAGGCTGGTCTCAAACTCCTGAGCTCAAGCCATCCTCCTGCCTCAGAATCCCAGAGTGCTAGGGTTACAGGCGTGAGCCACCGCGCCTGGCCATGTTTCGTGCATTTTACATGTCGTGTCAGACACCTGCCCAGCCTTTAAAAATCCTTTCCCGCGTTTCTATGCACTACCATATTTGTGTTTTTTAATTTCGTTATTTTCCTTCACAGTTTTCTGTCCACTTTCTGAAACTGGTGATGTCTACTTTTGTGAGAAGAGTATAGTAGTGCTTTTATTTTGCCCATTTCCAACTTGTTTTACTTTTTTAAAATCTTAGAACAAAAGATAATAAAATACTTTTTAAAAATTCCACAAATGCTGCTTAAAAGGTAGCAGTGGGGCCAGGTGAGTGGATGGGAGGTGGCCAATGCCACCTTCCAAGACAGTGATTCCTTCTTCCATCAGGTACTGGACAAAAGCTGGATCCTGGACAGAGGGTGCTTTCGGGGTTTGGCACGTAGCATGACCAAAGCATGAGGTCAGAGGGCCTGGAGTCTCTCCTACTCGGCGGTTCTTAACTGGGGGATTTTGCCTCCTGAGGGGGTGTTCAGCAATGTCCGGAGGCAGTTTCGATTGTCATGACTGGGGAATGTGGTGCCACTGGCATCTTGTGGGTAGAGGCTGGGAGGCTGCCTCCCAGCGCGATGCATAGAACAGCTCCCCACAACGAAGAGTGACTGACCCTCCACGTCCACGTGCCAAGGGTGAGAAACCTGCATTCTAACTGCTTTAGACTCAACATCAGAGAGCTCAACTCAACCTGCCAAGAGCAGGGAGACCCGAGGGATGGGCAGGAGGAACATGCCGCCACCCTCACACTGGGCGCCTACGCTCTGACTGCCCCTGTGTCCCGAGAGCATCAATATCTCCTCCTTCCTTGGCACCACGACCCTCAGAAATGTCTTCTCCAAGCAGCTTCTGAGGCCTTTGTCCTTGTCTGTTTGAAACTGTGAGCCTGGGGGGGGACGGCCTCTGAAGATCTTGTTTAATATTTCACTCCATCAAAGGTTTAATGAGTCTCTGATGGGCAGACACCAGGCAAGGGTTGGGGATATGACACCTGCCTATTTTCCACTCCTCAGATAAGGCACCTGCAAAAAATAAATTTGGTAACAGGGAAAAAAAATTCTCCCAATGAACTCATCAGCCTCCTGCAGTCGGACAGTACATTCTCTGCCTCATCCTATTTTCCCTTCTACCTTGGCTGCTAGGATGCTCACAGTGCAACTTAATCCTCTACTTTAGTGAGATATTAGCTTGGGCATTTGATTTACTTCTCAGCACTCTCTAGGGATTTGACCCTCTGCTTTTATGTTTAAGAATCTGACTGATTCTTCACCCTGTCTTGGTAGCTGCCTCATATCCTTCTAGGAATTAGCAGGTGTGCATCCTAAAGAAACAAACCCACATCCACGGAGCAGCTGGGAGCCAGGCACGCTGCAATTGCTCACCCACGGGGTCACTTTCAATGACCAACA
>RJWJ010013620.1:0-39528 GCA_004363605.1 Indri indri | reverse complement strand
TGATAATTTTAGGATGCTGCTAGGATTGAGAACCACTGCTATAGTGTAAAGTTCTCAGTGGGCATCAGAACTCAGCCTGTTGCTAGCAAGGCACTGGATTTAGCATAAGATGTTTAATCACAGTGGAACCCAGTTATCTGATTTATAATAAGGTAGGGAATCATTTCAAGTTCTCCAAAGCCTATTACATTCCTGACATTGAGGAATTCACAGAACATGGACCTCTACTTGTCATCTTTCCTAACCATGTTTATGGTTCTTCACCTGTGTGGCTTTATAGTGATGCTTGTACCAAATTATTGTCAACCTTTCAAAAAACTCCCTCCATACTGTGAGAAACTGCCTTGGTTCATGTTTCTTCATTACATACTCATGCCACTTTCTTCTGCCAGTGGGGTCAAATCCAGCCATTTTCTAAGATCACTTTTGGCCTAGGGTAGGCAAAACATAAGGAGTGCCTGCCCTGCAAAGACCTTCGCTTAACACCAGCTTAGATCCTGCTGCTGGAGATAGAATCTCACCTAAAGGTATTTCTTTTCCTGTTTTAATGGATTTTCTTGGATTTTTCCTCCTGATTTTTTTGTCTGGAGTAAAGCCTCATTCAGATCGATAGTAGGAAATACAAGGAACGAAACGTTGAGGATACCCTGAAGGTTCATTAAGGGCAATGTGGACACAACTGCCTTGTTTAGAAGGCAATGGGGAGCCACTGAAATTTTTGCAACGAACCCATTATCTGAGGCACTGACATATTTGTTGAATGAATGAATGAATGAATAAGTAATTCAGAGAAAGATGTAACTAGGTAAGTTGGTTAAAGAATAAAATGGCTATTGGCTTACATCCAAAAAGGAAATAATTAGTTAGATATGAAAGGTGATAAAGGACATAGAAAGAAAGGAATAATGAGATACAAAGTGGCACCTAATTGAACTTAGGAGATACATATTACATTAAGAGTGGTTTGTCTCAAACTTTAACAAGAGTTAAGAATTACCTAGAGAATCTGTAAACACACTGATTCTTTGGCCCCACCTCCAGAGATTCTGGTTTAGTGATCTCAGACAAGACAGGTAGAGGTCCATACTCTTTGAATTGCTTAATGTCAGGAATGTATAGGCTTTAAAGACCTTCAAATGACCCCCCTCATCCTATAATAAATCAGATAACTGGGTTCCACTGTGATTAATTTGTATTTTGAGCAAGCAAGCTTGCTCCTAAGTGGTGATGATACTGTTGGTGTGGGGACCATGTTTTTAATAGCATTGCATTTGGGCTTGGGAACCTGGAGTTAGAATATTTTGCTTCCAGTTTTGGATCTACTGCTTACTGGCTGCAATATCTAAAGCACATCTATCACCTTTTCCAGGACAATGCTTGAAATACTGTAATGTACCGTTTACCCAGGGATCTTGTTAAAATGCAGATTCTAATTTCGTTGGTCTGGGAGCGGGGTGAGCTTCTGCATTTCTAACAAGCTCCCGGGTGACAGCCATGCTGCTGGTTCATGAACCAGACAATTGTTAGCAAGTTCTCAGGCCATTATTTCCCCATACTTCACATGCTTGTTGCTGCAATTAAATAAAAATGTATAAATAGAAATAGTTTGAAAATTGTGGAGCAAAATGTAAATGTAAGGTGATGGTAGTAGATTGATATACACAGGAAATAAAAAAGACAACTCTAAATTTTAAGCTGACCAGGAGAATTTTTACATGAAATAGAGAAGTCAGGAAGTTCTGGTTTAAGAAAAATGTTGATTTGAGGAGAAAGTACCAGACAATTGAAAACAAAAGACAGAAATAAGCTTGAAAAAACTTTGGTTTTAAAAATACCAATTTTGGAGTTCTACACATATAATTGAAAGATATTTCTGAATATGTGGGTGTATTGAAAGAAAAGAGATTAAATACAGAATCTGGGAGGAGACACCATTTGGAAGATGAGAGAAGGAAGAGGCATCATCGAAAGATAGATCGTATTCTAGAGACATCACTTGTCTGACCCTGGCCTGTAGCAACAGATTGTATATTCTTATTTCCTAGGATAATGGTCTGTTGAGTTTCCTAGCCATTCCCCTACTTGGAAATTATGGAAGCATCCCATTTGTGTGTGAGGTTTATGAGAAGCCATTCCATGGATGGCAGAAGATATATATCTAGGATTTATTAGTGTCTTGGACCAAGTCACAGGCATTTAGAAAATAGAGCAATTGTAGGAGATCATGAATTTTATAAAAGCTAAAGGAAGTGAAGGATTCTGCAACGGAGTTTTCTTGCCTTATCAATCATTTCAGATACTTAGACATCCACGAAGCTGAAGGGAAAAATGTGGGTCACCAGCTTATCGAGAACAGTATTTTCACAAAAATAATTGATCCATTGGGTAGAATAATAATCCAGGGATTTGCCTAACTGTTAATAATTGCATGATTTTAAAAGAAAAGCATGATTTGTTTAAGACACTTGTATATTTGACTGTGTCATGATGATATCTTGGTAATGTTAAGGATGCTTCCAAATAAAGGCCTCAGATACTAAAAAATGTTAATAAGAATTCTTCCTTCTTTTTCTCTTTCATATAAATTACTGGTTCTTTTGCTTTTTGGGTACTTTTATTTTCTCTCTTAAACTTTAAAGTACTAGGTGTTAAAATCTGGACATTTTGAAGTTTGATTTGCAATCATCTACACTCCAAATCAACAGAGGTCTCTTTCTAACATTGATTTACTCTCAGAGGGTCATTCATAAACATATTCATTACAGACACACTCCACGAATATTCGATAATACATCAATCACTGAGCTGTTTATGTGGAGAGACACAATTGAAATTGAACAATATAATTCAATAAAATTACTGGTCTTTTTATTTATTCATCTAAACCCTAGTTGTTCAGTCACTGTAAACAGATCCATTGAAAACAACCCACTTTTCTGTTGTTCCAGGATTGATCTTCTCAAACACACGATTACTCTTAATTCAGACAAAATATTTCATTTCTTTAAGTACATGAAAAGGAATTAGAGCCAGCTGAATGCAATAAGGGATGAGAAAGGAAGACGCCCAGTAAAAGGAAATCAAACCTGTTTACAAGTCTGGGACCTAAACACTTGAGAGGTTTGTGGTTTTGGAAACTATATTCATATGTGAGAGGAGAAAATGATGAATCATGGATAAACATGAGTTTGAATGGCCTGGGTCAGATTCTTATTCCTCTTTGCGCCGTAAGTACTTCTTTTAAACAAGGAGTTTCACTTACTTTCAAAGAGATCCCATTCACACAAAAGATCAGTGAACAGTGGATGGAGAGAGGAATTCCATTTTTTTCTGAGAGCATTAAGATATATCTATCATTTAGAAGACAAGACAGAAGTTAAAATATGGAAGCATTCATAAAAATCATTAATGTATACAGTGATCACGAGATACACCAAATTATGATCTCATGCAAGTGGTAAATCTTGGTTTCCTAAATCTGTTTTTTGTTTCCAGTTCTTCCACTTTAATATGTGATACTGAAAATATGCTAAACAGGGCCCTCAGGTAAATTAGAAACAGAGGTTGGTAAAACATTAGGGATTTTTTTCCTTATTTTAATTTAAAATGTTGTGTTTGTTTAGAAGGTAAAGAAAGTTAATATACATGCATTCTGGAATCATAGGGATGACCATCCACTAGCCAAACCCTGTCCCCAAGTTTTAATGCCGTTTGGCATATGTATTTCCTTATTTACATTTTAAACAATAATTTTTTAAAGGAATGAGAATAGCCAGGTTGAAACTATTTAATATGCAGTCCTTTTGGATGAATGTGACTTTTAAGGCATGGGTTATCAGAAAAGATACTGGACTATAGGAACTTTTTAATTTGTAGGTTTTGGAATTCTGATGACTGGGGGAAAAAAAGGCCGAAGGGAATTGGCATTTTAATTCCATGTGGCTGAGCTTTTTAGTTGCATTCAGACACTTCTATTTTTATTTCTTCAAACTGGGCCCATTTCCAAGTAGGAAGCTGTGGAATTATTGTGCTCGCTCCTATATTTAGTGCAATCTTCTATAATACTAAGGTTAGGTCAGCCTTTTGCCTGTCCCCTGCATTAAACCAACAAATAGATCAGATTTCAGGATAAGCAACAAGTGAAAAAAACACAAAAGATTGTATGTGAAACACTGAACCTCCTTGACTTGAATTAGAATTGAACCAACTACATGAGCTAATGTTCACATAGTGCTTTGGCTCAGAATCTGGTAGGTTTCATCCTATAACGTTTAGAACATTTAGGTTATTCTCCCTTTCTTTCTTTTCTTCTTCCTTTTTTCTTTTTTTTGGATTGCCCCGCTGTGTTCAGATACATTTAAAAGGTTAGCTCTTTGTGTTTTATGCAATGGAAAAATTGTTGTTCAAGTCTTAGCCTTGAAAGGCACTGACTGTATCTAAAAACAGCAAAAAGCACTCCTTTGCCCCGCCTCCCATTGGTTGTTTGGAAACAGCTGTTTGACGCCAAGTTTGTACTTCGCTCTTATCAGCCCATTTGCTGAGATCGGAATGTGCCTGAATAACTCTGAAGGTTAAAATATGTTGACTGAATTTTCTGCTGCTACCATTCCAGAAGGGCAGCTAATACCATCAGTAACTGTCAGCAGCAGCCAGGCTCTGCCTTTCTCATGATCGTGACACATAGTGGAAATTTTCCTGGCTGTATACATCATCATCCCTGCCTGGTGTGTGTCACACTGAGGAGAAGCACAGCAGGATGGCCTGCCAATGGGCCTGACGGGTCTGGCCTACCGACACATGCAATTGCCCCTCCAATGTAAAACACACTATTCGTATTAACGCACTGTGATTCAGAGACTAAGTTTTTTAAATTTTGATCTTTTTTCTCAATCACAGGTGTCTTGTTTATGGCATCTATAACATTTTTAAGGGAAATCTGGCATTATGATTTTTATATTCAATCTCAATCATTTTAAGCATTCAAAAATTATGCTCCACTGGTCTTCATTGCTGCTTGTGTTCTATGCCTTCTTTCCAGTCCTTATTTACAATGCAACCCAACATCCTTCCTACAGCAAACAGAAGAGCCTTTGATTTTGATAATTATTTAATCATTGAATCTTACAGAATTAAAATGTCATATTATTATTGTTGCTTGGCAATTAGAAAATACTGTCCAACAAAAACTTGTAAATATTACAAAATCCTGTTCCATAATCTCATGTTAATAATACAGTCTTTTTAATTTTGAAGTATTTTCTAAAAGACACTAAGTTTTAACCTTGCAATTTGTGGTGCGCTTACATTTATCTCCAAATAATATACAGTGTTTTGTCAGTTGTTTATCTAGTTAGTTATATGTTTATCTGATGCCTACTGCTGAAATATTCAAGGGCTTTGACAAGTGTGCTGTGTTAGCAGAAAATACTGTTCAAGGGAGAAAGAATATTCTTTTTCACTTGACTACTTCAATATAGCAATTATAATAGTTACCGTATGACTTATTGGACGACCATTAGAAGGAAAGAGGAAAAAATAGATCAGCCAGTCCCCCAAGTCATAGATATGGAATGTCCACTCTGTGTGGATTTCTGTCTAAGGTATAATGGGAGTTCCAAAAAACATGTAATCATTACCTAAAAGGCACGATAATGAATTTAGTATAAACATGAATTTTAAGAGGCTTTTACCTGATTTTTATTATTTTTTTTGTTCCTCTAGTTCTTCCTTTAAACTTAGAGATTCTCTGGACCTCAAAGGGGTGCCATTTGGGCAAAAAGCCAATGAGATATGTGGAGAGTAATTATTGAATAAGCACACATTATCAGATTTAGTTGGTTTGATATGAATTACTCTGAAGACAAATTAAATTTCACACCCAATGGTCATGAACTAGACCAAAATTATATTCTTATATGAGGGGTGCATCTTAGTTTTTTATACCTATTTTCTCCTTCTAGTTTATTTACTTTGCATAAATAATATTAAAGATGCACTAAGTGAACTAAGATTAGGATATCTTATAACTATTTCAGCTAAAGATGTCTCAACAGGGCAATACTGGAATAGCTACTTACCATTGGACATCGTATTTTAATGTTTATACTATTTTGCCTTAAGGGGCATTTCAAAAAACTTTTGTTTAATGGACTAACAGTGCCAATATTTCTTTTCCACCAATTGAATGGGTTGGTGTTAACCTGTGAACTCTCTACCAAGCTAGTGCATCAGGAAGTGATTATCAAGTGGTTACCTTGATCCCTGTGGGAAGAGTGGGTCTCCTTGTGGCGAAGATAGGAGAGACTAATTTAGGAAGAATAACTATGACTTGTCCTTTATCCCTAATTCCTGCCTGAGTTCAGATAACTCACTGTGATGCCATTTTTATCTTCTGAAATATCTTCCCACTTTTTCAAAGACTGGGTTTAATTTTGGGAAATTTTCCCACCTACAAGGCTTGCTTCAATTCTAGACTCATTAAGATGTTTAAATATCTATTCTGATTGTTTTTTCCTTAAGAGTATCAGTATGAATTCTGTCTAAAGTTTTACAGGTTCAGATGTTGAGCCCAGTTAAGATGCAGGTGTGTTGTCGGATGTCCGCCAGAGCAGTCATTCAAAAACCCCCGAGTAGATTTAAAGTCTGTTTGTGTGTGTATGTGTGTGTGTGTGTGTGTGTGTGTATTTTGTACACATAGAAAAGTACAGTGTAACTGAGAAATGATTGTGAAGATAAAACCATGTCCTCATGTACAAAACCCCACATGTATAAGAATAATAATCTTCAACAATGTGCATTATGCCTGAAAATACGTTATTTTACATTAGAATTTTTTTTCTGAACACAACATGAAAGCAAAATTTAAAAAAATGTAATTATTTGGAATATACATGAGTACTTTACAATCAAAAATATATTGCAGCTCTGTGCCCTTACGTAAGTCAATTAACTTCTTTGGTTGTAATTTTCCCTTCTCTAAAACCAAGGGGTTGGACTAGGTATCTTTCAGATTTCTCCAGCTTCCAGTAATTAATGGTTCTGTGACTCATTCGATGTAACTTATCACATCTTAATTTATGAACTTAAAGTCACATATTTGTATATAGGCTTTTAAAAAAAATGGTTTCATATCATTGGTTTTGTTAATGCTAGCTTAAAATTTAAAGAGAAATTAAAGATAGAGCAGAATGGACAAGAGACAGAAATAAATGGTTGCTGAAGACCAAAGTACTAAAAGATATTGGCAATACAGTTTTTGATGTGCATTTGAGAAAAAATGAAAGTCACTGTAAATTTTAGCTTCTATTTTGTGCCATATGTGTTATGGATGCTAGTTATTTAATTCTCACAACTCTAAAATATATATTAACATCCAGTTTATACTGATTGACAAACTGTGCCTCACAGAAGCCCAAGATCCATTGGGTTAGAAAATCCTACAGCTGGGGTCTTTGGGTTTGAGTGATTCCTTATGTACTTTTACCAGATCACAATGCAGCCTTTGTTTATCACAGTGGAATAGCGAAAGAGAAGTGAATACTGAGGGGTTAAGTAGCTCATAAAAATGTCTAGGCTTCCATATACTTCCAAAATAATACATTTTATTAACGGTTGAATTTTTATTAAAAAATTCTTACCAGAATACGTGAAAATAAAGTATATATTAATAAGACCATATATGGTGCTAAAAAGACTTCTGTCTGCCAATTCTGTATTATTCTATGATAAAATAATGCTAATCATCATAACAATAAAATATTGACTAAATAAATAAAGATCCAAGCCTTGAGCAAAGGTCATCATTGTCTTTTCTCATAACACAGAACTACTTTCACAAGAATGATATGCACAAAAAATGTACCCTCTACAAGAGATTACTTAAAGAATTATTGTTATTTTGTATTGCACTTCAAATCCATTAATGAATATTGAGGGCTCTGTGTTCAGATCTCTGATATGAAGCATAATTTATACTTATTCACATAGTAATTAAGAAGCTAATAATAACAAGAAATATTTATTATTGTTTTGAAGCAATGGAAATAGTGAGAAGAAGGAAGAATGAATCTATTTTTAAAAGAAGAAAAATGCAATTAAGTCTTTTTGGGATATAAGAATTTTCAGAACTATTATAAATAGAAGGGCCCATCTCAGCTTGATTACTTCAAAACAGCTTCCTGCAACCTCCCACCAAGTAGATGAGCAATTAGTATAATCACAGCAATAAGTCAAAGACACTTGCTGTTCAAACTTGTGTTGCGACTTTTTCTTTTGGCATCGCTTCTAGGCTATCCCAATTGCACACACACAGACATGCATGCACACATTTAATAAAATTTTATTCGGTCTTATAAAAGGCAAAATGCGAGGACTGACTTCTTTTTTGTATCAAGGTTAAGTAAAGGGCACTGAACAAGTAAAGCCGTGCTGAAAAGAACAGTGGCTAAGGCAGGGATATTTGTATACCCCAGCCCCGTTGCGCAGATGGAAGTCGGGCCAAAAAACCATAAAGCATCAAATCTGACTGTGAGTCAATCTGTCAGCGCAAGTACAAGGTGACTCAGGAAAAGATTGTATTTTGTTTTCTGAGAAATGCTAAGAGGTTCTAATGCCTTTGTGTGTGCTGGATACTGTTGGTAGGAAAGGATAAAAACAACTTCATAAATGGAAAGAGTGAACTTTTAACAATTGATTCTCTGCTAAAAAATAAAGTAAGAGCGATCTAAGTGAATTCATTTTTTTTTTTTTTTGGAAATTTTCAGTAGGTGGATATTAAAACTACTGTGTCCACTTTTCAGTTTGAGATGCCTCTATAATATTTGTACATCTTTTGCTGCTGAGTTGATTTGGCACACAAAGAAATTGTTTCTAAGAATCAGCAGCACAATCAGCAGCACAGTGCTTTGCAATGCCCATGATGAGATATTTTTGTTATGCTTTTAGAGTATCTAATTTTAAGGTTTGCTTTAGGTCTTATCTACAAATTCGAATAATGGTCACTTCAAGTTGCCAAATTATTGGTTTGTCTAGATTTTCTACATTAACAGAAATTTTAAAGAAATGTTTAATGTTGAGCAATAGGAAAAGAGAGCTTTAAATCACTGATTTTTCAGTCTTCCTTATAATGCTCTCTATTTTTAATACTCAGCGTATGTCTATACTATTGTTTCAATTATGACAACCTTGATTTTTCACTAGTTTGGGAATTCTTCTACAGCTGTTTCCAAATGCTTCCCTTCTTTTTGTCTCTAATTAAGGAAATTCACCAACTTATGGAGAAAATGTCAACTTGAACTTTTCATGAAATTCTGCTGAGAGGTTAAAGAATCAATATAGCAAAATACATTTAAAACATTCCAACTATTAAAGGGAAAATTATAGGTTCCTTTTGTCGTATTACATTGGGGACATGTATTTTTTTAGGGTCAAAGGAATCTGACTTTTCTATTTAAGTGATGTATAGGAACACCTGAAAACACATAGATACTGAAGCTGTGTTCTCAGAAAATAGTATTATGTATCCATGAAACATTTTGCTTACCGAACACATGATTTTAAGAAGAGAGATTGTTAGTAAGAATGATAAGTATCAAGGCATAAGATCGAAATGGAAAAAGAGAGAGGACAGAAGAAGATTGGTTTGTAATCGTGTAAATTATCCTGAAACTGGATACACGGAAAGTTGAGAACAGCAGGAAGAGAGAAGAAACTTTAGAGGCAGAAATTCAAGGTCAGAGGTCATTACCATACAGAAATCTGAATCAGCTAGCAAAGATAATTGCAAACCTCGACTTCATCTTTAAATGTCACAAAAGGAAAAGAACAATACAAATACTTAAATATACAATTTACCATAGATGCCACACCATGACGAGGCAGCTGACTGAAAGAATGCAGTTAAAATATATCAATAAAAATACATTATTTTTGAAATATAGAGGCAAATACTTGAATATCTTATGAAATTCAGCTTATCTTTAAAGAATAACTGAGTTTCAAGTAATATGGGTGTTACGGGCTGAGTTGTGCTCCCCAAAATTCATATGTTGAGGTCCTTATCCTTTAGCACCTCAGAGTGTGACTATATTTGGAGAAAATATTTACAAAGATGTAATTAAGTTAAAATGAGGACATTAAGGGTGGCCCCAATCCAGTATGGCTGGTGTCCTCATAAGAAAAGGAAATTTGGATAGAGACATGCACAGTGAGAAGACCATGTGAAGACACAGGAAGAAGATGGCTACCTACAAGCCAAGGAAAGGCCTCAGAAGAAACCAACCCTGCAGACATCTTGATCTTGGACCTCAGCCTCCATAACTGCAAGGAAATACATTTCTGTTGGTTAAGACATCCATTCTATGATACTTTATGGTACTGCTAGAAAACTAATAAAGTGGTACAACATTTTATCCAAAGGAAATTGGAAGGAAGACATTTCTATAGAACATGAAACATGGGTGATTCCTTTGAAGGATATAAAGAACCTTTTGTATTTCACCTGGCCAAGTGCCCTGGTGGTCAAGAAGCTTCATGAGGGTTCACATTGTATTTTCCCTTGCAACAAGTTTTGGAGATAACGCACAGTGATTACCTAGAATGACATATTGAGAAAAGTCAAAAAATCCCAAGGCCTTTGGGTGAGGATGGGATGGGAAGTGGGCAGAGCTCCACAGTGAAACATGTCCTGTATTGATCAGTGATGTTTACCCTGGGTGAGGGGTAGCGAGCGGCCATGCACGTGCATGTGTTGACCTAGAATTAAATGGCAAATTTTTCTTATGCAAAATATCTTTGTATATGAATCAGTTTGCGCATGTGTCACTACTCTGGCCTTTTTGGACTTAGTGACTTAGTGTTATTTTATTTAATTCCTCATTCTTTATTTGATCAAATAAAGAAGTCTGGGTATAAACGAAAATTATGAGGCAAATTAAAAATGTAATGTGTTAAATAGCATTTGTTAGTTTTTTTTCTTTTTTTAAGTGAGGCAAGGGAAGACATCCTATAGCTACTGCTTCCTAGCAGATGAGTTCTTTCAACAAAATGGTAAAGCTAGATAAGGTTACTACTTAGCACAGTTGCCTAAAGAGTTGATGTCACATTTTTCAGGTTTAAGATTGCATGGAGTTTTTTTTTTTTTTAATATTTAATGAATAGCAAAATATGATGGTTAATATAGAAATCGTCTTTTCTGGAGCCCGAGGGTAGGGAAGATAGTAACATATTTACCTGCCTATTACCTCATATTACCTGCATTTTCAGAGGTTATAGGGTTCTTTTCCCTTACTTTTGGAAATATGATGCAAAAATATGCCATGCTTGTCTTTATTTTTTTTAAATTTTAATACACTTTAGTGGCTGGAGTTAACTCTGCTAAAATTGAGCCCTAAATGGCTTCCACTCTGTCACTGAGGAGAAGCTCTGAACATGAAAAGATCTTTTCCATTCCGGTCTGCCTAAGAGTTGTTTCTCCTCCCGTGGGGCAGGGAACCCAGAGAATCGGAAGCAGATCTCCTTGGTCTGGGGTCATCCTGTCAGCTTTGATGCTTACCAGCAAGGGCTACTCGGCTACTGTTAGGGCATTTTTTGAGGGGAGGAAGGAAGCTGCGTAACCTGATTAAGTATCAAGACATCATTTTAAAAGGGATGCTCTGTTCGATTCACAACCATGTTCCTTTCTAGGAACATGCCAATTATTGGCTAATCAATATTCTCAGTACCACCCTCCAAATCTCTACAATGTTCAGTGCTATTTTTAACATTGGATCTACAACAAGAGACCTATTATTCTGCTGAATATTCTGAAATTAGAGATGTAAGGATGACAGAAAAAACAATTCAGAGATGGATCAAGAAATATTGTAAAATATCAGGGAGACTATTTCCATATATTATAGTAGAGACTATTTCTCTACTGCATAGAATTTTTAATTTTTCAAATTTAGTTCCTTTGTTTTTGAAGACCAAACTAGACATGGTTGGTACTTTTCAAGCATGCATTTTTTTTATTCTAAGATCATTAGTCACAAATTAATTGGTTATTGGTTACATTAATTTATCACTATGTCTTTTCTTCTGTGAATTTCAGATCAGTTTGCTGTGGCTCTTTGAAATACTTACTCTTGTACTCATTTTACAGATGGTGATACTGAGGCAGAAAATAGTAAGTTAACTTATTCACAGTTTCCCAGAAATGTATATTCTGTCAACTTCAAATTACAAATCATAGAGCATGCCGGGGCATATGTTGGGCTTCTCTTTGATTAATAAGGAGGAGGTTGGGTTTGATGACCTCTCCAAGAGGCTTCCAGCTCTACAATACTAGGATCTTAAATTATGATGAATGGCTCCGATGGTAACTAGAACCAATCTCTTCCCCTACACTTCAGTTCGAAATTTCAGACACAGCATAGACTCATACAAAATATTTTTCCTCCTTAGTAACTTGTAGGAAAAAAATGTATTTCTGCTAAGCATTATTATATTCTGATTTATTTGTGAATGTGAGTTGGTGGAAGGACCTATCTTATTTACACAGTTGTTTGGAAACCCTACAGAAATTTTGAACTGGAGAAAGGACACAGCGGGGAGTTTGGATCCAGCACAGCGAATGGCATGTTTGTACTGGACAATGTAGCATAGTTTCTCCTAAACTTCCAGTCTGGGCATCATCTGACTGCACTTGCAAAATAAGTTAGTGATATTTAGATTTTAACTAACACTAATTCAGCAAGATGCATATTTCCCAACAGAGCTCTGTGACCAAGGTATGAAATTAATTTTTTTAAATTAACAAAGTGATTTTGTATAGTCTTGTTTGTTAAATTAATTTTTATTTTAATTCCAATACCTGATTCTTGGAAAGAACAAAAATCTCATTTGGTTGTGAGTAAATAAAGGGAGCAAATACTTTACTTATTCTTCATTATTGCTTCTGAACTCTAAAGGAAGGAAATGACATGCTTTGAATAAGGACAGAAGTTTCCCTGAGTGGAAATATGAGAGGAGTTATTGTCCGTCAACTTCTGAGCAGTAAGGTTGTCTCTTCTTTAGAAGTATGTGTGTTACCCTGGAAACCTTGCTGAAGGGTTCGTGGGAATGTGGGAGGAGCTGGTGGATGGGTTGGGATTTGGAAGAGGTTTCTGTTCCTTATTATTGCCTTAGTTTCTCTTGCTCATCTGACCAAACTTAGGAATCTAGTTTCTGAACATCTAAAGTTTCTGCAGTTTCTGAACATCTAAAGCTGCAGTCCCATATCCCTGGGTTCCCAATCCCCTGTTAGGGACCAGGCTGCAGAGCTCCACTCTGCAGCCCTCCCACACCCTGTCAGTGGAAAAATTGTCTTCCATGAAACCTGTCCCTGGTGCCAAAAAGTTTGGGACCGCTGATCTAAAGGGTCTAGAAGATGGTGTGAAAGTACACATTTAAGCAACTTGAAATTTTGTCAAGGACATGAAAGAAACATTTTCCAACTAAACAGAACAAACAAAAATAAGAAGGGAATGCTTGTAATATTGCTTAAAGAATCATGAAAATATGATGGTAAAGTGAGTATGTCATACAAGATAGGCTATCAAGTCTACATGTAAAGGAAGAAAATTTCATCTGAAAATTGTGTATGATTTATTGACAAGGAATGTGTTTTCTACTCTATCACATTATCCTCCTAGATACCCTGCCTGTTGGTACAGAAGTATGTATTATATTGGTTTAGATGCTCTAAGACATATTTCTCTTAATGTGAGCGGAAGCTGAGATGAACTATCGGCAAATGCATGTGACCGTATCATCACAATGGGTTACTTGAGGCTGCACTGTTAAACTATGGAATCCTGCTGAAGTCAGGCTGCTTTAATGCAGTTACAATTCCATAAGCCTGAATAATAATGAAAAAAAGAAAACACTTCATGAAAGAGAGAGTTTCTCAGTAAAATATGGGACATCTACACTATTTTATATGTGTATTATATGTTCTTAATAAACATTCTCACAAATATCTGCAAAATTCATGTTCTGATATCTCCAGTGTTTGTCAACCCTTTGAGATATATGGCTCCTTGGTTTGGTAGCTGTGATTCTCTGACAAGAGACGCATAATAAAATTGTTCCATAATGAAGGGAAAAAAGTAGGGGATACCGTTAAAAAAATGTTTAGAGCCAGAAAGCTGACTGGAAAGCCATAAATAATGTGATGTTTTTAGAAATTACAATATATTTGAATATATATTTCAATATATTATAAAGAGACTTTATAGTAAAATATGACTGAAACTGACAGAAATATAACATTTTCTTAATGAGAACTCATTCTCCACAAGTTTATTCTATAATGATGAATGGAAACAAAATTTTAAATATCACAGACTACCTCTTATTTGATGTACACTGAGTAAAGGGACAATGATTTTTTTTAACCTTATCTCTATATTGTAATAACATTATTAACGTTGTTAATGTTATTAATAATAATGTTTAATAAATTTTTGATGTCTCTTTTGTATATTTCTATATTTTAAAATCTTTGTTTTAGAATTAAAAGCCCAAGCTCTTATGAAATGATACAAATGTTTATCAGATTTTTAACTGACATTTAAAAGGCATGGTCATAGTTTGCCTAACCTAGATGAATACATCTGTCTGGATATCTTGAAGTGATTTGGTAGAAATATAGGCATTACACATGTAAATGCAAACCTACATATACAGTATTATTGTTAGAACTTTTAAAAATTACTCTGAAAAGCAGTATGGGAATATGGGGCTGCCACTTTAATAAAATTATAATGTTTAGTTTTAATAAAAGAATTGCATTTTTCTTGGCATAGTGAAGGAAATCAAGTTGAATTTGAGTCACGTTATACTGAATGGGTTAGGCCTAGGACATGCAGAAGCTAAGGTTTGGAATATGATTCACTGTTTCACTTAAATATAGTAATTAATCAGTTCCTAATGTGTTCTTTGGGTCCCAGGGTTTAACTTAGTTTTTGTATTCTGAATAAGCCTGCATTTTTGGGTTGCCTTCAGACAACAAGTAAATGCTTCAAAGAAATGACCAACAACCAAATTCAGATTGGCAAAATCTTACCACTTATTGTAAAAAGAAGCATTAAATGCCATTAAAATGCATATGAACAACCATATTTATGCCAAGAGATAGAACATACTAGTACTATGGAATATAAAACTTTTTAAATTGTTTAATTTTAAACATATGTAAATCATACTTGAATCTAATAATATGTACATTATATTCAAACATCATCTAAATCTTTGTCTTTCAAGTTCATATAACATAGAAAAGTCAGTTCTTTTCTTTCTTTCTTTCTTTCTTTCTTTTTAAGATTCATTACCCTGTAGGTTTCAGTTAGTTAATATTGAACAGGGATTCAGGGAAGGATTCTATTTTAAATCATAGAAGAGACCTGAATATGTTTATAAACTGAGATAGCTATCCCAGTGTAGGAATAATGAAACCAGAAACTGATGAAATCTGTTCACAGTCCCGGAGGAGGATGGAGACAGGGGAATTGGATGTTAAAATTATGTCATCTGTGACTGGATGAAGAAGGCATCTTAAATTCAGAAATTTGCTCTTCAAATGCTATGAACACATTGCTTCTGGGGCATGCCCAATTATTATTTGCAATGTTTATAGATATATATAATTGATGAAATGCATTTGGGAGTTTAAAATAGCTTTGTATACTGATGCATTAATCTTTGGGTTTACTTTTCTGCACTTCTTTGTGCATGACTTTTCTTTTTCCACATTGGCTCTAGGAGAATTAGAAATTAACAGGAAAACAAAGTGCAAGTATCAATCATTGGTTGGTTGGTTGGTTGGTTGGTTTGCTTTTCTTTTGTTTTCAAACTTCCAAATAAGCTGTTGAAGCCCTCATCAGAAATAATTGGAGGTGGAGGGGAGCAACCTCTTCAATGACGGGCTGTGGAGCAGCAGTTATTGCTAGAAGCAGAAGCCATGGGGAGCAGAACCAATGCCTCAGATCACCTATTGCCCCTCAGGTGAGAGCCATGTCACAGCAGGGCTGGGGGTCTGGCTCTTGCTGTCATAGCTGGGAAGAGCTGTCCAATAGGAGCTCCTGGACCATTGCTCGTGGGCCTTCCTACAATACTGTATTGATAGGGGCTGAGTCCCAAGATATCCTCATTTCCCTTTCCATTGTGTAGCCTAAAACTCATAAATTTTCCGGGTATAGAAGTGAGGTCCTTGACAGTCAAGATGAGCACTTGCCCTTCGAGAGCCTAGAAAGCAATGACACCTCAGCCACTTTACTCAGTTATATGCTGGGGGTGCATTCAGCACTTTTTGGAAAGGAAACATAAAGATGGCAAGATTTCATGTTTAAGTAGCAAATTACAATTTTCCAAGCCTTCTTATACCTTCAGTTTTAAAAGTTAGTGTTCCGGTTATAGCAAATGATACTGCCAAGATTATAGCCTGACTTTTTGAAGACTAAAATTTATACAGTTAGGGAGTTCTTGTTAAAAAATGTAACTGAAAGTTACAAATTCAAGATTAGGTAACAAAGTGACTACTCTTTAAAATGAGATGTCACAAATTACAAAATTTAGAAAGTTGAAAAACGCTACAAAATCACAAAATCCAGAAAGTAACATAGTATTTTTAAGAATCAACTGCCCCCAAAATTTCTATGTTTTTATATTTTTGGCTACATATTTTTGGTCACTTCTTTGTATGGCAACAGTTTATATTATTTCTTATAGAAAAATAGAGAATTCATTCTTGCCTATAGCATGATTAATCTTTTCTTAAAAAATTAAACATTTAAAAATTTAACTACGAAAATAAATTTAAAATACATCAAAATTAAAATTTTTGACAATTTAGAAAAGTTTATTTCAGCTTCAAAATCATCATTGATAATATCATTAAAATTTTAAAAACTGTGGTCATATTTAAAAGCTGTGGTAACATAGAGAAAACTTCTATGAGGTGTTTTCAAATATGATCCTTCTCAAATATACTTGCTTTTTATATTTCTGATTTAGGTTTATGCTCCCAAAGCACAGAATTTCTGATAAATTGTGTTGTTTGTAATTCTTTAAAAAAAAAAAAATACATGGTAAATTTATAATCTGTATGCTATGTTTTCAGCAACTTCCATTTTGATCAGACATCAATAAGATCCCAATACACCACTTTTTTAAACAACTAATCCTGGGAAGAATTTTCCCCATATTTATTCTGGCTCTGTAAATTTCAGCATTATTTTTCTTCCAATGCTCACATCTTTTGGGTGCCAGGCATCACAGGACACATTCATTTTGCAGTAGCATCTCCGGCCCTGAATATCCATGTCACGATGCCAGGAGAGGCAGCCCAATGGGAGGCAGAAGTATTTTTGTAACTCAGTTCTACACATGGAGAGAAAGCAATAACCTAACCATATATTAAAGTGACTGAAAACCACATGAATATATTCTGCCAAAATCAAACTAAATTATCCTATATCAGTTTCTATTATTGTGTAAGGAAAATATCCCATGATAGAGTGGCTTAAAACAGTAACCTTTCTGTTGGTTGGGTATTTGGGGCTCAATGGGGATGGCTTGTCTCTTCTCCATGTGGTGTCAGCTGGGGAGACTTACCTGGGGCTGGAAGAACAAAGGTGGCCTCACTCTTAATATCTGGGGTTTTGCTGTTAACTGTCACACTCGGACACTATGGTTCTCTTCCATGTGGCTTCTCTCTCCATGGGGTAGCTCATTCACTATGATCTTTCTCTCCACACATCCTCTGTCTCCCCAGACTAGCCTGGACCTCTTTATGTGGAGGCTGGATTCCAAGGTTGAAAATGGAAGCTACAAGTCTTCTTCAAGTAGGACTTTAAAATTTTACTTCTACGACATTTTACTGGTGACAGCAAGTCACCAGACCAGCCTGATAGAAGGAGTGGAGAAACAGACTCTGCTTATCGATGAGAGGAGCAGAGTCACATTGCAAAGGAGGCTGGACAAAGTAAGGATTGATTTATCGGGGGCCATGTTTAACAATTCACCGTAATCCCCTACTCAACTTCCTTCCAGCTGGATCCGGAAATGTCTACAACCACTGCAACGCCACCCGACCTCAGCAGTGATGGGACCCAGAGTAAAGAGATAGTGGTCTTAACCAATCACAGCTAATATATCTTAATTTTACAAAGTATAAAAAATATATGACAATGTGTTTACACTTTTAGGTTCAGACAAGAACCTTGGAAAGGTCCTGTGAAAGTGAGGAGCCCTGAGGCATAAGCCTCATGAACATCAATGTTTACCCATATCCAGGCACTAGCATTCAACCTCTCGATAAGGCAAAGATTGATTGATTCTCTTTCTCTCCTGCCTACTCCGTATCTATTCAATGGGCAAGCACCGTTAATTAAAAAAAATTACCCCAAATTCAACAATTTGTGAAGAACTTTAGCACTAACCCCTTAGTCAAAGACACTGGCATCTCTTGCTAAGACTATTGTAGTAGACTCCTCTGTGATCCCTGTAATTTGATTCTTGCCTGACTTATTTTTTGCACAGTAGTTAGAGTGAATCTTTTCAAAGGTAAATAGACTCATATGACTTTCCTGCTTCCATTAACTTCAACTAACTCCCAATGCATTAAAACATATTTCAAAACTACTCTACACTGGTCTGTCACTGGCTACCTCTAGAATGTGATTTTCAAGCAATTTCTCTATTATTCTCTCTTCTTCCCTCACTCTGTTCTACCTTTATTTTCTTAACCATTACTAGGATATAAGATTTTTAAGAACAGAGGTTTTAGTTCATTATCTTATCCCCTGAGCTTTGCCTGGCACAAGGTAGTAACACAATAAGCATTTGTTAAAATAAGTGGATATTGTACAATTAAAATCTGACAATAAATTCTATAAGATATATATTGTCATTCCATTTCAGTGAAAAAGTTCTAAGAGGTGAAATGACCAAAATCACCTTAAGCATATAGAAGAGTTAGGGCCCAGATGTTGTTCTGATACTTTTCTACTAAAAACATGCTAACATAATTTTAAGGTTTATTTCAGTGACAGATTACCTCGATCCACATTCTTACTGTTATAGAGGAGTACCATGAACCCACAAAAGTTGGCTTTATTTCTGAATTTGTTTTCGTTTCTAATGAATAGAAAAACATTCACAAAAGCATAGTCATAAGCACTTATCTGTGGCATACCATGATGGAACATGTTGTGGTCATTAACTATTTGTAGGGAGATATTGAGGCCTGATTTCTACATCAAACCCACTGTTATCTCTTCAAAGTTGAAGCTTATGAGACTTAAAACTTAACTTAAAAATAACACGATAGTCATTTTTATTGTCTCAGCTCTCACTCAGAAATGGATAATGAATGACTATTAATTCAGTCCCAGAAAAGAAATTGCAGATTATCTTTTAGGAAGTCAGAGTCTCTTTTTTTTTTATTTGCTCTATGAGGACTCGGAAGCACATACTCAGCACCGAATGACAACAGACCTTCCAGATCTTATTGTGTTGGGTACCACATGGTTAAGCTCTTCTAATTTGGTTGTGCAGAGGCCATTTAGAAATAGAGTTGATGGGGAGTTGTATGAAAGCAAGGAGAGAAGAGTGGGAACAAAAGGGAGCTAACTCAAAGACTACTGTGTCTTAAGTATCCCACTCAGAGACAGCGTCAATTACGCTCAAGGTCAGTTTTTCTCCCTGTAGGATATGGACAGTGGTTTCTCAGTTATCCTAGGGAGTCAGAGCATAGATTGAAACAAGTTGCCTCAAGCTCCAGGCAGAGGAAAGAAAAATAGGAACTGATTCCTTTGCCTTGAAAAAGATACAATAAGCAAATAAGTAGTAGGTTTAATAAAGAACTACTGAAAGCTTTAAAATATTTTTATGAATATTTCTAACTAAACATCAGTGCTATGCTCAAGATATGTTTATATCATAAGTCAAATTTTCTCTAGAGATCTATTAGGTATGCCAACTAATTCCTTAATAGGCTTTGGAAATTAGCTTATTCCTTAATAAGTCCTTAAAAAATGAGCAACCAACATATTTATCAGGTAAGCAGTACTTGCTGGGTAAACACTGACTGTATATTATTTACTGAGGGCAGTGCTCTGATCTTGTATGAATACTGCCTGATGGTTGGGAGAAATACATATTTCTCTTCTTTTTTATATTTCTTAGGCCAAAGGCAGGATTTTTACTTCCATTAAAGATTTATTAAATTCAAAAATAAGGAAATTGCATGGAAAAAAAAAAAAGCCAGCTTTCTCTTTAGGCCTTTCATATTTAAATAACATTAAAAAGGATGAAAACAACACAAATTAAATTTGTTTCCCTGATTTCTCATTTCTTTATTCATGCTCTTCTGTCTTCTATTAATTTTCATCAGAGCTAGACTGGGTTTTCTCTTAACTCTCAAATTCCCTCACTTTTGTTGGTTTAAGCAATACCCACAGGGGACATTTTTCAAAGTGGTGTGCTAGGATTTAGCTGTGGGAGGCCCATTAATACACCACATAGAATTTTACTCCCCATAATGACATTTAAAGAGAGCTATTTGTTTTGACTGGGTTCTTTGTGTAGGCCTGAAGGTTACCATAGTAAAACCCCTTTGGCAAATGTGCAGTCAGAAATTTCTGGGTTAAAGTGGTAGGGGGTAAGGAAGAGGACAATTCCAAAATATTTCATGAGCAAAATCCCGATAAAAGAGAGGGTCTCTGGGGTCTGGTATGTTCCCATTTCCTTCTCTGAGAATCAAGAGCAAATGACTCTCAATGCCTGTGGATCCAACCCTCAAAAACCCCTATACCTTAAAAGCCTCCAATTCTAACCTTTCTGATTCTCGCTACAAATTGAATTTCATGATATTATTAAGTCAGTTTTTGTTGATGCATATTCAGTTTCTTGGCTGTGCTAACAAATGATCATGAAACTTAAAGTTTCAGAAGTATTAAACAAGAAAGGACTTTGAAGTTAGATAGTTATGCATTTAAATTCCTCATTTGCTGCTACTGATCAGCTGTCTAAACTTGGATAAGTCACTTAACTTCTCTGAGCTCCATTTTCCCCTCATCTGTGAAAATGGAAAAATACTAATATATTCCAGCAGAGTTGTTATAAAAATTGCTTGAGATGAAGGATAATTTTCTAACAAAATTCTTGATTTATGTTAAACACAAATAAATGTTAGCTTTCCATCTCTTAAAATCTGCTACCTTTTTAGATAGACTAACCAAAGAAAGGTGTGCATTCTCTTTTATTATAAGAAATCTTTTGTAAAGTCTTGTAAAGACAGGAAAACAATAACCATTATGGTTGCTGCACATATGCAGCTAAGCGGATTTCATTTGACCCTCCTCAATCCGTTCTGTCTGAATTTTATCAGGTACATCCAAATAATGTAACATCCTCTTCCATTGTGGCTGAATGTTCACATAATGTCTTGATGATTCATGCATTTGAAGGGAAATTGAATTAACCAAAGAGCGAAATAAAAAATTTAAGAATAAGTTTAACAAGATCAATTCTTTTATAATTGGAACGCTTGCTCTCGGCCTTGAAAAATAGCATTTAAAAAGGTGTTCATGGTCTGTGACTATCATTTGTAAAGTGAAAACTAAGTTTCTTGCCCACAGGCTCAGCTTAAAATGGTGTCTTTGAAGGGACTTTTTCATTCTAAAGAATCTCACAGCACTTTTATAGCATGTTTTCTCCTGGATTGTTATTCTTGTCACTACCTTGCTTTAAACCAAGAGTTTAGTACGGAAACATATCATATACTCAACTCCTGGCCTTTATCTTGTCTCTGTCAAAATTGCTGTTATTTTTATTCTTACAAATTAGCATAATGTGCTATAGCTTTTTGGTGTTTGACAAGCCCTATGCCGCTACTTGTTAGCTCTGTGATTTTAGTTAAACCATTTAACATTTCTCAGCCTCAGTTTGTTCATCTGTCAAAAGGGATAATAATTCATTCCTCATATGTTTTTGTGAAGCATTAATGAGTAATATTTACTGAAAGTTTCCTATGCACTAATGTGGCAGCTAGATTCCAGAGCTGGCCACCTGAAGCAGCACCTTCCGAGACTGATGACCTTGAATAATCCCCTGCCACCTTGAACATGGAGAGTGCCTGTGATGCACTTTCATATAGTCAGTATTTTAAAAGGTGGATGGATGGGACTTAAGAGGACATTTTAGGAAAGGTAAAGACCATCAGCAAAAGCCACAGAGTAATCTTGGATATGTATACGGGACACTTAAGACCAACTGACTAGAGGAAGTGTGCTGGAAAATGTAAGAGATAAGATTTGATAGGCAAATACACAGGAGTGACATGGTGCCTTGTCTGAGCCTAAACTTTAGGAAAGCCTGGAAGTCTTGGCTTTTAGGAGCCCTGAGCTGCCATGAAAGAAGTCTGGCTACCCTGCTGGAGAGAACATCTGTAGAGATGATGGAGAGAGGTCACAGGGAGAAGCGGAGGTCCTGGGAGTATGTGGAGAGAAAAAGAGAGGGACAGAGAGAGAGAGAGAGGCCATGCCATCCCAATGGCTGCCCAGTGTTCCAGCTATTGTAGAATTCCAGCCATTTGCACCAAGGTCCCAGATATGTAAACCCCATCTGCCACCTGACTTCTGCTTCATTAGAAACCCCAAGCAAGACCAGCAGAAAAACCATAGAGATGAGCGCCAGTCAATCCATAGAATTGTGAGAAATAAGAAGGCTGTTTTTTTGTTTTTTGTTTTTTTTGAGACAGAGTCTCACTCTCTTGCCCAGGCTAGAGTGCCACGGCATCAGCATAGCTCACAGCAACCTCAAACTCCTGGGCTCAAGCAATCCTCCAGCCTTAGCCTCCTGAGTAGCTTGGGACCACAGGCATGTGCCACCATGCCCAGATAATTTTTTTCTTATATTTGTTGTTGTCCAGCTAATTTCTTTCTATTTTTTAGTAGGGACAGGGTCTCGCTCTTGCTCTGGCTGGTCTCGAACTTCTGAGCTTAAACGATCCTCCCCACCTTGGCAAGAAGGCTGTTGTTTTAAATGCCTAAGTGTTGTGAAAGTTTGTTATATAGCAGCACACGTAAACAAAACAGCTGGGTATTTTGCATATCTTTCTTCCTTTTCTTTTCATTCTTTTTTACTTACTCTGCATGTTCCTTACAGTTTAGTCCTTGGTCCTTTCCCTCCCTTCTATTATACTTGTATGGAGAGCTGGCTTATATTCTCACAGCTTCAAGAACTCTCTATTTATGACCCCAGAATCTATTTCTCTATTTATGCACTTTCATCTACATAATGGAACTGCTTGAGCTTAGTGAATATTTCTTTTCCTTAAACTCTTCACCATCATTGTAATACTATTCTATTTAACGGCTTCACTAGCTAGCCATATAACTTTCAAGGCCATCTGCATTTTGTTGACATTGACCTATCAGATATTATTTCTTTCACTTCCCAGCATGCATTCTGTCTTTGTCAGTTGCCCTTCTCACTACCCATTGCATAAACAACAACTACTTTGTGCCCTTACTGTTGGTGCTACTTCTTCTGAAATGTCCCCTCAACTCTATTCTAGTTTTCAAAATATTTATCATTCCTCCATTTATAACTCAGATCTGTATCTTATGTGAATTTTTTTGAACATCTCTTTCATTGCTTTTCTTCACCTCTGTGTTTCTACAGGTTTGAAGACATTATTTATACCTCTTCAAATATTATTTTATATGTTGAATAAAGGGTAAATGTTATTGGCTACAAGTCGTAATAGATGCAAGTTGATTTAATATTAAAAATATTCTTTCTTGACAACTTATTATAAGGTCCAATTCATGTGCAGAATGTGAAGGTTTAGAAAAACATTTGGACATGGGAAATAGCTTGTAGTTTCCTCTGGCTTATGTACAAAGTACAAGAAGGTGGGGCCGGAGAAGATGGTGGGAAGGTAAGGAGTGTCAGAAGCCTTGTGCTATGCAAATAGCTTTGTATTTTAACCCATAGATGCTGGGAACCATGGACATATTTTAGCAGGAGAAGAAAAGTCACTGACTTATACTTTTTCAAAATAAAATTGCTCCTGTCAAGAGAATAGATTAAAGGGTTGTATCTTGGTGATAGGGGGCGTGAAGAGATGTAGAAACGGTGGTAGTAGGATGAATTAGGAGGCAAAAGCAATCATTAGGTCAAGTGAGAGATGAGAAAAGCAAGGATAGGAGCAGTAAGAGTGCAGAAGAGAGACAGAAGCAGCTTAGGAGAGGTATTTAGAGAGAAGCATTTTTGGAATGTGGTGGCCAATTGGCTAAAAGAGAGAGAATGCAAATAACTTATAGGTCTGACTTGGGAAATTGTGGTACCTCACACCAAGATAGAGAACACAGGATGTGAAGCAAGCATATGGGGGCGGAGAGATCAATTACTATTTAGAAGTCTTGAACTTGAACTATCTGTTGAATATAGAAGTGAGGATATTTGTAGGGTTATGAAAATATAGGTTTGAAATCTGAGAGAGAGAGGCCTGACTTAAGGATATAAATTTGTGACACATTACCATATATGTGGTTATAGTAGGAAAATTAATGAAATCTCTCAGTGTTTTGATTGAAAATGGATCACTGAAGACCAGTAAAATTTGGAGATACATGAAGAAGAGAAACATTTGAAGAATACTGATTAGATGATATAATCAGAAAAAGAGTGAAAATATTATAGAAGGCAGGAAAAGAGACTTCCAAGAAGGTGGTCATGGTCATGTGTTAAGCGTCCATTGAGAGCAAAAGTTACAATAAGACCTAAGTTGCATAATGGATTTTGTTTGACTTCACCAGGGATTTCATTGAAAGTGGAATGCTCTCATCTGGGAGGAAGGCGAGAGCTGCAGGGGTTTAAAAGTGAGTGGTAAATTCTCAGGGTACAAAATTAATACACACAAATCAGAGGCATTCATATACGCCAATAACAGTCAAACTGAAATCAAAGACTCAATACCTTTCACAACAGCAACAAAGAAAATAAAGTACCTAGTAATATATTTAACTAAGGGGGTAAAAGACCTCTACAGGGAGAACTATGAAACACTGAGAAAGGAAATAGCAGAGGATCTAAACAGGTGGAAAACCATACCATGCTCGTGGGTCCGCAGAATCAACATTATTAAAATGTCTATACTACCCAAAGTGATCTACAGATTCAATGCAATCCTTATTAAAATACCAACGTCATTTTTCACAGATATAGAAAAAATAATTTTATGCTTCGTATGGAATCAGAGAAGACCCCGTATAGCAAAAGCAATCCTAGGCAATAAGAACAAAATGGGAGGTATCAATTTACCAGACTTCAAACTATACTACAAGGCCATAGTAATTAAAACAGATTGGTACTGGCACAAGAACAGGGACATTGATCAGTGGAACACAACTGAGAACCCAGATATAAAACCCTCCTCATATAGCCATCTAACACCTTTGACAAAGCAGACAAAAACATACACTGGGGAAAAGAATCCTTATGCAATAAATGGTGCTGGGAAAACTGGATAGCCACATGCAGAAGACTGAAACAGGATCTACACCTTTCACCTCTCACAAAAATCAACTCACGCTGGGTAATAGACTTAAACCTAAGGTGTGAAACTATTTGAATTCTTGAAGAAAATGTTGGAAACACTCTTCTAGACATTGGCCTAGGCAAAGAATTTATGAAGAAGACCCCAAAGGCAATCACAGCAACAACAAAAGTAAATAAATGGGACCTGATCAAATTAAAAAGCTTCTGCACAGCAAAAGAAACTGTCACGAGAGCAAACAGACAACCTACAGAATGGGAGAGAATTTTCGCATGCTTCACAGCCGATAAAGGGCTGATAAATAGAATCTATTTAGAAATCAGGAAAATCAGCAAGAAAAAATCAAACAACCCTACCAAAAAGTGGGCAAAGGACATGAACAGAAACTTTCTAAAAGAAGACAGAATAATGGCCAAGAAACATATGAAAAAATGCTCAACATCTCTAATCATCAGGGAAATGCAAATCAAAACCACAGTGAGATATTACTTATCTCCAGTGAGAATGGCCTTTATCAAAAAGTCCCAAAACAATAAATGTTGGCGTAGATGTGGAGAGATAGGAACACTCATACACTGCTGGTGGGACTGAAAACTAGTGCAACCTCTGTGGAAAGCAATATGGAGATACCTTAAAGAGATACAAGCAGAACTACCATTGATCCAGCAATCCCATTACTGGGCATCTACCCAAAAGAACAAAAGTCACTCTATAAAAAAGACATCTGAACCCGAATGTTTATAGCAGCACAATTCACAAATGCAAAGATGTGGAAACAACCCAGTGGCCACCAATACATGAGTGGATTAATAAAATGTGGTATATGTATACCATGGAGTACTATTCAGGTATAAGAAACAATGGTGATATAGCACGTCTTGTATTTTCCTGGATAGAGCTGGAACCTATTCTACTAAGTGAAGTATCCCAAGAATGGAAAAATAAGCACCATATGTACTCACCATCAAATTGGTTTCACTGATGAACAGATAAGTGCACATATAGGAATAACATTTATCGGGCGTCGGGCAGATGGGAGGGGGGGAGAGGGGATTGGTATATACATACGTAATGAGTGCGATGCATACCTTCTAGGGGATGGACACGCTTGAAGCTCTGACCCGGGCTGGGGCAGGCAAGGGCAATATACGTAATCTAAACATTTGTACCCCATAATATGCTGAAATAAAAAAATGTGAGTGGTAAATAGTAGCAAAAGGATGGCTGTGAAGAAAATGAAAGAAGCAAATTAGTAATAGAGGCAAATGTAACACAACAAGACTTGTGTTTAGTTATTTACATATTTTATGATTGGAGAGATTTGAATAAATGCACTAAAAGGAAGGAACTTGTAGAGAAAGAGAAAGAGAGAGAGGCAGAAAGGGAGAGAGAAAAGGTCTGTAGGAAAATTTATAACTTCTAAAATTATGTCCAAATTCCTTCTTTGTATAACCTGTGTTTTAAAATTCATTGCATTTGAATTATAATTAACCCTGATAATTACCTTTTATATTCGCTATATTAAGAAAATTGTTCTATTATATAAACTTTGTCTTTTAGCTAGAAACTAGTTCACTTTGAAGGTATTTCTTTCTTTTCATTAGATTAAGGAACAAGAGATCCCACTCAATCACAAAATGTTTAAGAAAACAGAGAAGAACTTTATTTCACTAAGCTTGATTTGTTTTTACAACTACCTGAAGCTGAAATTAGATTGGTATAGTTTATTGGCCATGAGTGTAGTAGGTATGCAATTATCTTGGAGTATGCAATTATCAAATAAACTTATTTTGTCATAATGTTTATTTGTCCCACTAAAGACACTAAAATGATATATTTTGGCTTTCTATGCTAAAATCCAAATACATTACTAAAAAATATAGAAATGAATAAACAATATATCTTCTAATAAAATATCCTTACTATTTAACATTTTTAATTGCTCAGGCAAAATATCTTCTTTATTGCCACAAAGTACCTTCATAAGAAGGGACAATAGTCTGGAGCAGTGAACGTTTTACTTTTAGAGTATATTGTGAAAAATATAGCAAAATAGGTTTTGATTGTAAACTAATTAAAGCAATGACCATATCATCCTCATCTTCTTCCTTCTCATCAGACCTTATTATAATAGCTAAGATTCCTGAAGGTCTTCTACATGCCAGGCTTACTACCAGGCACTTTACAATTCTTTCTTTTTATTATCACAGTTAACCTATGAAGTAGGAGTAACTGGACAACTATCCCTCTCAAACATACTGGAAAGAAAAATTGCTCTTACTTTACTATACAAAGCAAAATTCAAAAGCTTTAAAGCTTAAGCTATGTTTTGTTCAGCCAGGGGGGCTGCCATTGTTAGCTAAGTATCAGTGGCATTCCCTTCCTCTTAGCCCATCTGAGGAGGCAAAATTTGAAATATATGGCTTGGAGGTGATGTACCTACTCTTTTGTGAGAGTGTAGCTTTGCGATTGTAGGGCAGAGAGGAAATTATCTTCCCATAATTTGGATTAAATTGTGTTCATGTTGAGAGTTAGCTTTGTCCTTGTAAGGCAGAGGGGTGTGTGTGTGTGTGTGTGTGTGTGTGTGCGCGCGCGCGCGAGCTCCAAGAACAATGATTTGGAGAACACAAGTGTGAGTCTAAAAGTCACACGTTCAGTGGGTGACACTGAAAGTGGAGCTACTTAACGTGCTTCCACCCATCCCAAACCGTTTTGTGGGAAATGAAGGTTCACAAACCACAATGCTTTGTGATTGACTTTAGACCAAGGTTTAGGTCTCATCTGAACATCTCAGACAGGAAGCGATATTCTGCTTGGCAAGTGAGTGCTGTATCTGGGTGAGGCCAGCCACTGTAGACAAGAAGCAGTGCTTCCTAACAGGAGAGTGAAGAGTCACATGATGGAAGTTAGCAGGTGAAAATTCTCTGAGAGCATTATGGACATTAGAGTTGGGGGCAAGGCTAGGAACTGAGATGATCCGAAAGTAAGGATGTAACTCCTTGTGGAATTTTTTCTTGAAGTAATGTGTGCACATATTTATTTTACTTACCTTGTATATTGTATTTACACTTACATTATTCAAACTCTTCTGATACAAGTTTAGAGCTTTTGTGTGGAAGAGATTTGAAATGAAGTCAGAGATTGTTATATAATGGAGAGTTCCAGACAGAATTGGATGGAACAGCAGAGAAGGAAATAGTCAAAATACAGGAAGCAGTTCTAGAGCCATACTGAGCAATATGGCAGCCACTGGACACATGTGGCTTCTGAGAACTTGAACTACAACTGGTCTCAGTTAAGATGTGTCACAAGTGTAATATACACACCAGATTTCAAGGCCTAGTATGGAAAAAACCATATTTCATTACTTTCTTTGTTGAAATACTAATATTTTGAATATATTGGGTTAAATAATTTTATTAAGATTAATTTACTTATTTTTTATTATGTTTAATGTAGCTACTAAAAATATAAAATGACATATATGGCTCACACTTTATTTCTGTGAGGCCATGCTGGTCTAGAGTGAAATTGACGGAAGTGGACAGTGGTCTGCAGAAGAACAGAGAGGCACAAAAACTTTGAAAAAGTGACAACTTTGGAGCACACACATGACAAACTGCCTAACAAACTTACTCTTTCCCCACAGAGGGAGATACCTCAAAAGAGAGATGAGAAAGTTTATCTTTGAATTACATAAATATTGTTATTCAATTTTATAAATTAGTAACTTATAGTACAGAGAAATATAAACTATAACAACTCATCTAGGATCATATGAATAATTTATCTTTCAGCCATTCCTAATATTCTGTATTTATCTCGGGAATGTCTCAATCAATATCCCTCTAAATTATGTGATCATTCTCTTCTAATTATACAGGAAATAATAAAGTACTCTTCCAGCCTATAGTAGAGGAAAATAAATATTTTTTTGGCTACCTTGGTCATAGAGGAAAATTCATTCTCTAAGTTCCACAAAAACCTATGAAGGGGTTTCATAAAAATTTTACTGCTGCCAGATTCAAATAAAGGTCACTAAGCAGGTAATGATTATAATTCAGGCTCCTATTCTTACGTCCTAAATTCCCACATCTATATTTATGGTTCCTGCAATCAGGCTTTTTGTGAGGTGCTCATACTTTTTTTTATCTCCTACAAAAATATAATACAGCCTTCTCACACGTGTTGGAAAAATACAGAAAAACACGCAATAAAGAAAATGTTAGAAACATCCATTCCATTTTGTATTAAAGGAATATTTTAAACCCTTTTATACATACATGTACACATTTAAACTGTCAATATTGTTTTATAAGCTGTGTATCTTTCACTTAACATTTAATCTATAAACTTTTATTTTCTGCTAAATATTGTTTTAAAGCAGCTATTTTCAAATATGGGTGCCTTACAGGCAGGTAAGAAACAGAGCAGAAGGGAGCTGAGGTGCTGCAGACCTGCTATGTCAGTACTTTATTTTGTTATCCCCACGTCACTAAGATGTCATTTGAAGAGATAGCTTTCCTAATAAAATCAATTTGTATTTATTTTACTCTAAAATATAATGATGAAAGACTACTTGATATTCCCTTGCTTTGATATCCCATCCTTTATTTAACCAATCCGCTTTTAAAGAAGATTAAAATTTGTTCCTTGTTTCTTTTTTATATTATAAATAACAATATAATAACTATTTTTATATATGTCAGATAATTTTGGTAGAATACATTTCAAGAAGTGTAATCATTCAGCTAGATAATATAACTTCTCATAATTTGTCAAATGTTTTTTCTAACTTTTGTATCAGTGCACACTCATCAGTGGTATATATATTTTTATTTCACTGAAACATTGCTTACTATGGGTATTATATTTTACAAGATAATTCTGTAGCTTGCAATGCTTTTTCATTGGTTAAATTCTTTTTTCATGAAATTGAACATGATTTCATATGTTTATTAGTTTTGGTTTGTTTTTCTTCATATGTAAAATTTCTGGCTTCTATTCTCACCTCAGTTTTTTCCAAATCATACTAATCTCTTAGAATTTTTATAGAATAATAATATTAAGCCTTATTAATACTCTTACATATAGTTTCATGTTTTCATTTGCTTTTAAGTTTAAATTTTAACTTTTGTTTATAATGTTTTGACATACAGCAATGTTAAATTTTGTACTTATAAGTATCTCTACGGTTTCCTTAAAAGATTCTTTCTCTCCATTTATACTTAGAAAAATCTTCTTCACTCCAAGGTCACATATAGTTTCTTCTGGTTCTTCTGTCACATAAGTTTTTACACAGATATGTTATATATTTGGGGAGGAGGCATGCACATGTACAATGTGAACTAAAGATTTTTAAAAATTCTATATAGAGCGAATTGTCTTATGACCTAGTTATTATCTATAAAGTAGATACTGATTATATTCTAAATTTTTGATTATACTTAGGTCCCTTTGATGTAATTTTTTAAATTGTTCTTTGACCTTTCTGTTTTTGCACTTAGTTCGTTTAAGAATTAGTGAAGGTTTATGGCACATTTTAAAATATGAAAGTCCCTATTAATATAAAATTAATCTAAAATATGAAAGTCCCTATTTATTACTTTTTTAAAAATTATTTTTCGACAACACATCCACCAGTTTTTTCTTCCAGATAGACTAATTAGTAGAATCTCTAATATTAAAATAAATATATTTCCATATTTAAACAGTTAGATCATAAAATATTCTTTTGATATATTACCTGACTAAATTTGTTAATATTTTATTTAGAATTTTTATATCTATCTTCATAATTGAGACCGATGTGTGGTCTTCTTAAAATTTGTTCTTTTTCTTTCTTTCTGTCTTGTTTTTCTTTTTTACAACTGTAGTCTGAGTAAGGCTAGCTTCATGAAATTAATTTAAAAATGTTCCATATTTCCTATGTTTGGGAATATTTTTCTTAGTATTAGAAACATTTCTTCCTTTAAATTGTATATGTATGGCTGACTTTTCTGGGGAAGTCTTTATTTTTCAGAACAGTTCTAGGTTCACAGAAAAATTGGGGAAAAAAATTGGCAGAGATTTCCAATATGTCCCCCATCCCCACACATGCACAGCTTCCCCCATTATCAACATGCCCCACCCGAGTGGTACGTTTGTTACAGTCGGTCAAACTTTTCCAGAATATTATATAGGTAAAGTGTGAGGGGAGAAGTATTCTGTAGTTCCATGATTCGGTCTCCGTCTGTTAGTGAGACCTACGCCTCTGCACTGTAAAGTCCACAGGTGTTTCTCAGCTTTTCCTCCCCTCTTAGGTGGGAGATGAGAGGAAGGCTGGAGTGGCTTGCGGTTGGGTATTTTCCTTGACCCACATGGAAGGCTAGAGCTGACTGGAGTTGCCATTTCTCTTCCTGAAGGTGAGTTAGGCTTTGTTAATACCCCAGCAGGTTAGGCTCTGGTTAACTAGTTTCTCCTGAGGACAGACCTTGTGAAGAGAAGGCCTTGTTAAGAACAGAGGGCTCTGCCGTATTTCAAAATGGTTCCTCTCCGCCTGCTTGAAGCATGAGGAGAATTTTCTCTAATATTTACTCAGCAAACCTGGTCGTGCTCCAGAAGATAGAACTCACAACAGTATGGAGGATCCCCTATGTCTTGGTGGTGGTAGAGCATTTTAATGCCTAGAGCTGTCCACACTGAGCCTCTAGCAGTTCCTCAGTTACAGTTCTGGTTTTCCTACCAAGGCACCGGTTCCCACGTTTCTGCTAGGGAGCCTCAGCTATGTAGATTTTTGTCCATTTGTGTAAACAAATTCAAATTTCCAGATTTGTCTGTTTCATTGCTATTTCAAAGTATTTATGCCTAGCCTTATTTATAATTTAAAAATGATAATTTCTCATATATTATTAATTTCTTATCCCAGATTTTGTTTATTTCGTCTTGAATTTGTTGAATTGATTTTTAGGTAATTAAATATTTAATTTTATTTTACTTTTCTCATTTAATAATGAAAGCACTTTAAGTTATGAGAAATATGTTGTATAATACTTTTGTAATTATAAATACTTAGTTTTGATTTTTCCTTTGACACCAGGGTTTTTATATGAATATTTAATATTCATAATATTTATATTTAATATTCATAATATTTGTAATGCCGGGGTTTTGTGGTGGTGGTGTTATTATTTGTGATTTTACTGCACTTGGAACAAAGATTATTGATAGTGTTGTGTCTGCTTTTTCTGTGTTTGTTTTGTGGGTTTATTTGTGTCTTATTATGAGATTAGTTTTTACAAATATTCCAAAGCATGCTCTAAGAAAAGGTGATCTCTTAGAACAGCAGTCCCCAACCTTTTTGGCTCTAGGGACCAGTTTCATGGAAGACAATTTTTCCAAGGGCCGAGGGGCATGGTTTGGGGATGTTGAAGCATATTACATTTGCTGTGCAGTCAAACCTTTTTGCTAATGATAATCTGTATTTGCAGTCGCTCCCCAGTGCTCGCATCACCGCCTCAGCTCCACCTCAGATCATCAGGCATTAGATTATCATAAGGAGCATGCAACCTAGATTCCTCACATGCGCAGTTTACAGTAGGGTTTGCACTCCTATTAGAATCTAATGCCACTGATGTGACAGGATGCAGAACTTAGGCTGTGATGCCGGCGATAGCGAGCGGCTGTAAATACAGATGAAGCTTCTTCACTCTGTTGCCTACCACCCACGCCCACCTCCTGCAGTTCCGGTATCAGTCAGTGGCCCAGGGGTTGGGGACCACAGCCTTAGAACACAGGGCTTAATAAAAAGAAATATTAACTATTCAGATCATTATATTTTTCTTTTCTGTTTTGTTAACCTTTTTAAAAATCCTATTTCCCTTATAAATTTTTACTGCTCATTGAGGCATCTCATTTTTAATTTCAATTCATATTTTTATCATTTCATCATTCATATCTTATTTCATAGAATCTATGTTTTATTGACTTTTAGCAGTCTGAAATTAATTTATTTTTTTGGAAAACTCTTTAGTGTATTATATCCTATTCTCTGTCTGTTGAGTACTATATCTTCTTCAGGCTCACATATGTGTTTTTTTCATCTTCTCATATTTGCATGCCAATACTTCCACTCTGTACCTGAAGAGCTCTACATGTACTGTTCAGATTGTCCTTGAATTCTCACACTGTTCACCTGAGTTAAGTGAGAGTCACCTTCTCAGACTCCATGTCAGAAGGCTGATTTGTCATACCAATTTAAGATTCTACCTTCTGGAAGAAATGAAGAGACAGGGCAATGGCCATGTCTGGCAAATATGAGTATTTGCTGTGATTTTTATAGAATTATTTCCATTTTACTATAGAGTTCTTGCTAGCCTAGTCTGCATGGGCACTTGATGCTAGAATCATATGGTTTTTAAGTATAGCTTCACACTGAGTCCTTAATAGCGAAGCCTTCCTATGGTGAATATCCAATCCTGTGAGACCCTTTTCTAACTTAAGGTAACATGCTTGAAGGTCACATTAATATAACTTTGTTAGACTTTTCCCCAAATCTATTTCATATGTTTCTACATATGTGAACTTCAGTTGTGGGCAGAGGTTTAATTTTTATCATGGGGAATTTACCCCTTCAGCCTGCCTTCCCTCCATCTTTGTACATCTACCAGGTATTAATGTTTTATTTTTTCCATATATACTGATATTCTTATATTTCTAATTATGAAATCTAATTGAATATTAATGAAACTGCCAAAATATAAACATGAAAATATTTGTTGATTTGATGAAAGCTAAATTGACTACTTTGTCAAAGTTTGATAAAAGCAAATTGAATTCAGTGGGATTAAAACCACTATAAACAATAGAAAAATTTTGAAGATTGTGGAAGATTTTGCATTCAGATACAACTAGGATTTCTTTTTGACTGGGTTTGGTTATACAAGAAAGATAACTAGAAACACAATCAGCAGATTTTTACTCAAAGAAGACTTGTCCTGATGTCAAAATATTGCTGAAAGAATATTAACATATTATAAGTTAAGGTATACATCTGTCATGTTTTATGATTCTTAATTCTAAATAATTTTTTTAGGTTGATTGAGCAATTCTTGTCCAATTCTACTTTTGCTATATTTTCTAAAAAGATCATTAACCTTAATAGAATTCCATTTAATTACTTGGGTTTTCTTCTCACATATTTTTTATATTCTTTGTTCTCTATTATACCTCTCTTAGCCCTTTAATTTTCAAAGCCCAGAAATGGACAAATTATTCCAGTGATAAATATTACTAAGCTCCATGAACTCCTATGATTCTTTTCTGGTTAAGTTAATGTGATTAAAGAGAAAGAATCTCACTTCTTAGGAGAGGCAGTATAGAGTAGACATTTTAGAAGAGGCAGGATAAAGTGGATCAGAGAACGTGCCAGGAATCAGGTTATCTGGGTTCAAATCCTGAACCTGCCATTTCCTTAATTGAATGACTTTGGTTAACTTATTGTAGTTCTCTGTTTCCCTTTGAGTTTCCCTTTGAGTAAAATGAGAAAAGCTGTATTGCCTACTTCATATGGCTGTTCTGAATATTAAACGAGTTAATACCAGTAAAGCCTTTTAGAATACTGCCTTATTATCATTAGGCAACTGCAATTCATAAATGTCCCAGGACATTTAGTTCTTGAGTTCTCAGATTTTCAGTAAAACTTACAGTAAAACTTACAGTACCCAAAATGTTTCTTCTTTCATACATATAATTAAAAAATCCATGTTTTTGATAATGTTTTGTTAATAATTTCTTTGAAAGTAACAAACGTGTGTGTGTCTGTATGTGTGTTAAGTGTAGGAGCAAATTAATTAGAAATTTGAACTTTCATATAAAAAAAGCTGCCTGGTAGGCTGAAACATCTTCAGGGGGGAAAAAAAAATAAGCTCAAAGGCTGGATTATCAAATGTAGCAGTTCAGTGGTTCAATTCATACCTGACAGGCTTCAAAGACTCACTATGCAAATTGATCTCCCAGCCGTGAGGGTAAGGGTAATTAACATGGGTTTGTTGCAAGGATCTGTTCCTCTATCCATTCTTCTTCATGATTATTTTAGTAGTTTAACAATTGTCTGTAACTACTTAATCCACTGTTAGAGCAGATATAAAATTACCTACTCTTGTGTGTAAAATAAGACTTTTACCCTCTTCCAAAAGCCCTCTTGCCTGCTTGGTACGCTAAGGTTAGCACACCAGGTTAAGATGCAGAAAAACTGGATGCAGGCAAAATAGTCTTTTTCATTCATATACGTATTTACTGATCCCTTTTGATCTTCTTAGTGTCACACACTTATTAGTCGATTTACTATTAATATTTCTTCTTGGTTCATTAGAATGAAGAATGTGTGTGTATGTGTGTGTGTGTGTGTGTGTGTGTGTGTCGTGGTGGGGATTGGGGCAGAGCATTTGATCCATCATCTAGGCCATCAAGCCTAACTGGATCTCTCTCTAGCCAGAGAGAACCACACAAGCTCTTAGTAATGTTACATATGATGAAATAATTAAGAATCACATTCAGTGTTACTCATAGACTCATCAGAGTTTTTTTTGAGCTTGTAGGATCTGATTCAAAGGGCATGTTAACACAATGTTGCCCTTTCCACACTTGAATAAGCGCATCTCTGGGAAAAGGACTTGTAGTAGCTCAGTACTTCAACAACAACAAAACATAGTTCTGCTGAGTATGGCTTATTAGAAATAAATTATATAAAGCTGATTTAAACATTGTATCACTTAGAAATTGAACAAATCATTTATTAAAAGTTAGTGGCTTACTAAAATAATCTTGTATTCATTCTTAGATATCACTGATGAAGAGTATTTCATTGTTTGAATATCCCAGAGTTGAATTTTTCCTTTTTATTCTTATGGAGATTGAGGTTATTTCTAATATTTTTCCTTATTTCAAATAATGCTTCTATGTCTCTTTGTGCATATATATGAGATCACATATATGAGATGAGATTTTTCTGTGGGGTTAAACTGTGAGGTTGACGGATGGGTGTTTTCAACTTTATCGGATGTTGTCAAATTGCTCCCCAAGTGGTTAAACATATACACGTGCTATGGATTTAATTATGTCCCCCTAAAATTCACATATTGAAGTTCATGATGGGATTAGTGCCATTATAAGAAGAGGAAGAGACACTAGAGCTCTCTCTTTGCCATAGAGAGAGACACAGAGAGAAGGCAACCTTCTGCAAGCCATGAAAAAGGCCCTCAGTGGGAACCAAATCAGCTGGCACCTTGCTCTTGGACTTCCCAGCCTGTAGAATTGCACAAAACAGATGTCTGTTGTTTAAGCCACTCAGACTATGGTATTTTGTCATGGCAGCTCAAGCGGACTAATACAGTACATGACCAACAACCGTATGAATTCTTGTACGTAATCACCATCTTTTGGTATTGCTGATGTTTAAAATGTTGTCAGTATGATTGCATATGAAATAATATTTTGCTATGTTGATTGTATTTTCCTGATTATTGAAGTGACAGAGCATCTGTTCAGCACTTAATGGTTTTGCAGGATTCTTCTTCAGTGAATTGCTCTATGTATCATTCGCTCTATTTTTAATGATTTGTTTTCATATCTGTTTGTATTAAATTCTATATTGGATACCAATCTATTTTGGTCTATAAATTGTAATTGCATGTTTTAAGTGTTTTTGATGTGTAGTAATTTTCATTTTTATTGATGACAAATTTGTCCATCTTTTTCTTTACTTTTTCCTTCATTTTCTATAATTTTAGTCTGGTAATGTGATGCATCCAGATTTGTTCTTTTTGCTTAAGATTGCTTTGGCTATTCAGACTCTTTTCTGGTTGGAAATGAAGCATAGAATTATTGTTTCTAGATCTGCGAAATAATCTTTTGGTATTTTGATGGGGATTGCATTGAATTTGCAAATCAGTTTGGGTAATATGGACATTTTAACAATGTTGATTCTACTGATTGATGAGCATGATATGTTTTCTGTTTGTGTCATCAATATTTTAATTTATTAAATTTATTTATCAATTTATTAACTTATTAATATGTTTATTTAACCTTTATGGACTCATGATTTTCTATTTTATACAATTGGTTATATTCCTATGTTATCATTATTTATTTTGAAAATTAAATTGTTCAGTATTTGGTCACTGAGAGCCTCTTTTCACTGGCTTCTTTTTATTAATGCCTTTACTGAGTCCTCATTATTCTTTGAGCACTTCTTTAGTTTCTTGTACAATAAGTTATTTCGGACTCATATTTTCATTTTTTTTTTTTTGCCTCAGTCTTTAATTACCCATTTCTTTAAGGAGCTCTGATTTCTTATAGTGGTGAAAAGTATTTAGGAACAGGTATCTATGCATAAGGAGTGCCCATTGCTGTTGGGTGTTACTCCCACTTCTCCTCCTACCCTCCTCTTCTTGTACGTGCTCACTTACTTTGCTCAGCTCTACCTAATGATTTTACACTAAATTGTCCAGGAAGGGCAGGTAAGAAGATAAGGAGTAAAAGAGGAGGAACCATCAGTCTGAATTCTTTTTCTTTAAAGAAGTCCTTCAAAATTGTATAATCTTTATGCCCCCTGAAATCCATCCCTACTGTCCTACTATATAAATTATCATGTTTAGTCTTTCTTGTCTGTTTCTTCTAACATATCACTTCTAAGAGGGCAAGGATATTGTCTCTCTGTTCACTGATTTATTCCAGGGAGATTTATACAGAAAGGACAGCATTTGCTTCTTTCCGATGATCAAGAGGGACCTCTGCAACTCATGGTCATGAAGAAGGAAGTAAAGAAAAGTAAAATGTAAATTCCCTAGACGTAGAGAGAGACTTGCTCAAGATTATTTTAAAAAGAATTCTTCCGTCTTAACTGGCTTAGTGTGTTTACTTCTTTCCTGCTGAAGAAATCTTTGCTATTTTATTTTTTCAATGGTTTTATAATATTTTGAGAAAAATCTGTGTTACTCACTTAGGAAAAGACCTTTCTTTTATTACAAAATTATTTTCAGCATATACCCTGTAAAGAGCACTGAATTTATCTGACCCAATCGTCTATTCTTGGTTTCATATGCCTAATTATACCAGGAGAATGACAACACATTAAGAGTAGGCTGTTCAAGAAGAAAGGCCCTGCAGAAATGGAAGATGAAAGGTAATTGATCATACAGAAATATTACATTGTCAGTTATAGTTAACCACAAGCTGAATTACATACTATTACAAAATCAGTGTAGTAGTTAGGAAGCATTATTAGCATTATAACATACATTCATTCAAGGAGCATTTTTTTTGACAATTTGCTTTGTTTTGAGCATTATTCTAGAATCTGGAGATATGTAGGCAGATAAGTTAAGACTCTACTTGTAAAGAACTCTAATCCAGAAGGGAAATCAGTTCATATATGAATAGTAACTTTGCATTGTGATACATGCTGGTAGAAATGTGTCAGAATGCAGGGAGAAATCAGGACTAATTCATTCTCTCAACATACTGGGGTTATTTAGTTTCGATGACAGATGTACAGGTGCTTCAGGGTTTTATCCTTTCATCACTGCTATTGAATAGCAGGAAGGGTTTCTTTCTATGTTGCCACCAGCAGTTTAATGTCTATTGTTTATATACAAATATCAGATTGTACCAGAGGCTGATATTTAGGGATGTGGTTAAAGATTTTGGCCAATATAAGAAGATAATGAGGCAGTCAAAAACAGGATGAACTACGACTCATAGCACACTTTGGAAATTTTGCAATCATACCAAGCATATTCATGATGAAATCCTTAGAGCAGCATTTCTCCCACCCACACACATGTGAAAAACCTGTCTCAATCATAGCATTTCTAATGCAAAATACTTTATGTTAACAAAGTTGCTTATTAGGAATATTTTGGGAGATGTTTCTGTTTTAAAGGATTTTATTTTATTTATAA
>RJWJ010013619.1:0-39532 GCA_004363605.1 Indri indri | reverse complement strand
AAGGAGGTGCTGGTCAACCCCACCCGGGCACAGCAGGGGAGAGAGAGCAAATGGGCTTCTCCACTCTGCTTATGGGAAGTGGGCTGGCAGAGCAGGCCGCAGGGAGGCTGGGGGAAGGAGGAACAGCAGGAAGAGGTTGGAGACTGGAGGAGCGGCACTAACACCGGGATGCAAAGCTGGGGGGAGGACTGCTTCCAAGACCCTGCTTTTACCCAATAATGACCCTGAGACCCAAAGAGGCGGAGGGATTCACCAAGGCCATGCAGCTAATCCTAACATTGAATGGGGTCCCCCCATAGGAATTTCATCATCAGATCCTGACTTATGGCTGCAAGAGGAAGCCCATGGCTTAGGCACCAAGGGGCTGAGAGTCTAGCTCTGCCTTGGGAGCCAAGAAGCCACATCTCACTCTCCTGCTCAAAACCCTTGTGGCCTCCTGAACCAACTCCTTCCCGAGCCTGGCAGTCAGTGCCCACCCCCGGCTCCAGACTTCTGTCTTTCCATTTGCCCCCACCATGCTCCCACACGTCCCTGACCAAGCTCTGCTCCTTGCCATGCGGTGACACCCTGCACCCTCCCATACTGGCTCCACCACATCCTGAGCACAGAGAGGGTAAGGGGAGGCTGAGAGAGAGGAAAGGCAGGATGAAGAAGGATCATGTCCCACCCTTTGCCTCCCCAGACCTCCTGGGCTGGAGGAAGAGGCTCATTAGCAAGCCTGGAGGGATTCCCAGCTGTGCAGAGGGGAGGGCTCCCAATGAATATTCATAGTCACCAAGGATGAGGCCCTGTTCGCATCATTGAATTTCCCAAATGCCATAACACATGGCAGCGACTGTCCTCTCCATGCCTCTCTCCTGGGACAGGATAACCTGCCGCTCCCGTCGCTATCACCCCTGCAACCCACCCACCTCCCTCACCTCTTCTCGTCTACTGACTGCCCTCTCCCAGCCCTCCCTGGAGCCCTGGCTGTGGCGTGTGTCCAAACCCTCCGCTGCCAGCCCCCAAGCTGAGCAAACAAGAAGGTCTGCACCAGGCAGGGGCTGCCAGATCCCTGCGAGGGAAGACCAGCCGACCAGCCTGGCAGAGCTGCAAAGGAAGACTGTGGATAAGGGAGCATTGGGACCTGCGGTGTCCCTCGCCCCCTCTAGGAAAAAAGAGCAGGAAGGAAAGAAACGCCACTTAGCGCGATGCCTGACGCCCTGCCATTAGGGAAGCCTTTGTTCCAGCCAACCCTCACCCTGACCACTCAGGCCTCCTGCAAAATGCAATTTCCATTTAGCACAATGCAGACGTCCATCAGCGAGGACTGGTTACGTAAGTGATGCCTCCTGCATGGCACGGAACGTTATGTGGCCATTAAAAAGAACATGGCATAGATTTTTAAAATAATGACGTCACTATGTGTTGGCAGGTGATAAAAGGAAACCGTAGGGCTATGCTTAGCCGGGTCCTGCCTTTGTAAAGTAAAGAAATAAACTGATTCAGTAAGTTAGTGAAACACCAGGAAGAACATCTGCAGGGACACACACTGACTAGTGGCTGTCTCACGGGGCACAAGGATGGATAAGATTTTCTGACTTTTCATGTTAAATATTTCTTTGCTGTTTGAAGTTTGAGTGCTTTACAATGATTAATTTTATAATCAAGAAAAAACATTTCAGCAGGAGGGGGGAGCAAATTTCCCACGAAAAGAAGGTGACGGTGTGGCCGTGACAGGGCTGTGTAACCGCAGAGCAGGGGAGCTGGGTCCCTGGGCAGGCGGAAGGGACTGCAGGGGAGCAGGTGCAGGCAGGTGTGCCCCCCAAAGCCATCCCTGAAGGCCTCGCTGCAATCTGGCCTTCATCTTGAAATCCAACTCTGTTTACTTCATCAAGTGAGTGCCCAAGGCTGACTCTCTGGAGAGCATATTAACTAACTTTTGTAAATTCTTGCCAATTTACAAAGCACTTACACATTTTCATTCATTCACTCGGAAATGTTCTCAGCCTCTCCTATGAGCCAGGCACTGGGTGCGGAGGAGACAGAGAATAAATAAGCTGTGGTCCCTGACCGTGTGCGGAGCTCCCCAGCCCCCAGGGGAAAGGCCTCCACAGGCCTTGTGGGTGCAGGGTCCTCAGGGCTACGTCACAGGGGTGCCCAGGACGGGTCAGAGCAGGGGGTCCACCCCGGTGGAGTGGCTGAGCTTTAAGGAAGCAAATACATTAGCCAGACGCCCTGTAAACAGAAGAGCGCTCAGTCACCAGACACCTACTGAGTGCCAGGCCCTGTGCTGAGATGCAAGACGCCTCCTCATTTAATCTCAAAGTACAATATCAACCCTCCAAGGGACAACCATCATCACCCCTATTCCGTGGAAGAGGACAGATTGCAGAAGGACAAGCTTGGGAACTGGAGTGAGAGGCAGGCTTCAGCTCAGGTTCACGGCAGCAGGGGACAGGGACCTTGCTGGTTCCACAGAGGCCTCCGCAGTGCCCTGGTCTCCCTCCTACACTGTTTTCACCTCTGAGCTTGACTCGATTGTTCAGAACCGCACCCCACCCCCATACCCTCATACTAACCAGGGTGCGTTCTCAACCCACTGTCTCCTAGCTCCCTGGGTCCGGAAACAGCCAGTTCAGCTGGGGGCTCTGCAGCCATGTGGGGAGAACTATCCTAGACTCTACACCACCCCAGGCCGATGGGTCTCCTTCGGGGTCCTCTGAACAAACAAGGCTCATGTGAGTTTCTGCCGACTTTGTTCACGCTGTTCCCCTGCCAGGAATGCTGTTCCCACTCACCTGTACGTACATAGTATAAGATGCACACACTCCCTCCACCATAAAACCTTCTTCATGTGTTCCCACCTGGACTAATCCCTCTCAGACCGCCTTAATTGCACCCACAGAATGCAAGTGCTTAATTGTTCTTCAATAATTTCTCTTTGTGTGTGTGTCTTTGTGTAGAGTGTGGTATGTCTGTATGTGTGTGCATGCATACAACTAAATTGTAAAACCCTGAGTGCAGGAATGTGGCCCTGTTCCTGCTGAGTGGCCAGTATTCCCCAGGGCGCACCAGCCACAGAACAGGAACTCTCTCTATATCTGCCCCTGTGGTCACAGCCTCCAACTCCTGCGCCATCCCCGAAGGGCCCCCTGCTAGACACATAGCTCCCTGAGCCTGTATCTCCAGGGCTGGATGTCCAGGGAGTGGTCGACACATTCATGTTGAATGATCTTTAGATGCTTCTTGGTGGCTCTTGTGTCACTGAATGGCACCATCACCTCTTTATCCATCCCCCCCTCTCTCCCCATGGCCACCTCCCTAAGGTACTCGGCAGTGGGACTGGGAACTCAGGGACAGAGTTTTCATTCGCATCTCAGAAACCAAGCCGGGGCCCCAGGGCAGAGGGAGCACTTGGCGGCTCCTGGAACCCAGAGCACGTGCTCTGCGGCCTCAGCCTTCGGGGGCTCCTCCCCAGCCCAGACGGTGTTCGTGTTCCTGCAGGAGCTCCCAACCACAGTGCGGGGAGCCTGTCCTCTAGGAAAATGACTCAGGGAGGTAGCCAGAGCACCTGGGGGCCTCCACTACAAAAGTGGGTCACGATGGGGGGGAAAGTGGTTTAAAAAAGCAAAGATCTGTTTCTGGAACCTGGTCTCGGTGCTGGCTGGGAGCTGAGTATTCCCTAAGGGAGTTCCAGAAATCTCACGGTTTTCCTGCCCAGAATCCTGCAGGCCACCAGGTGTCCAGCCCTGGGCCCCGAAAGCACAGCAAGCTCCAGGTGAGAGCCAGGGGAGCCCAGGCCCCTCCCTGCCCACCCACCACAACCACACCAGCCGCCGGGAGCCTGCGCCAGCCCCTGGAGTGGGGGCCGTGGGCTGCGTGGGCTGCGTGGGCTGCCCGTCTCCGCTTTCTGGGCTGTTTCTAAACTGCTCCATTTCCTGAGAAGTAGGACACACCAGGGAGCTCCGGGAGGGGCAGGGAGAGACTCACAGAAACCAAGGCAGGAGCCTCTGCTGTCCAGGCCAGGGAAGAGGTGGAGCCCCCAGGCAAGGCCCAGACAGGAGGGGGCTTGCCCTAGGGGAGGGACTTTGACCACTGCTCACAGCGCTGCAGTTGTCCTGGCAAACCCAGAAAAGAGAGCAGGATGGGAGGTCAGGATGCCCAGGCCAGCACCCAGCTCTGCCTTGAGCAGAGGCCTCAGTCTTTTCATCTCTAAAATGGGAATAACAATATCTCCTTCATGGCTGTTGTAAGGACTGAATGAAATGCTGTGTGTAAAAGATACTCGTGTACAAGACTTAACAATATTCTCTATAAATATAAAATATTGTTATTACTCTAATCTTTGATCCCTTCTATCACCCAAACCCCCAAATTGACCATGTGTTGATACAGGCTGAAGGGGGGTGTGCTGTGGACTGCTTCCCCACCCTCTCCTGCAGCCACAGCAGCAGGGTGGGGTCTGACTTCCTTGTCAGGAAACGCCACGGGCAGATGGAATCCAAACCAACGGCTGTGGCCCCAGGCAGACCCCTGACTGCCTTCCACAGGGGTCGTCTCCTCCCTCCAGGCAAACTCTCTGTGCATCCCTGGAGATGGTCAGCCTCCCCACCACAACTGCCCAGCCTTCGGGACAGAACTGTGGGCAGGGCTGGCTTCCCTAGAGACACCAACGCCAGGAAGAGCTGCGCTGGGAGGACTCAGGCCCAGGTCTACCCTGGGGAGCAGGGACAGGAATAAAACACAGAACACAAAATCTTTCCTCCTGCCCCTCCCTCAGTGGCATCACACAAACTGCATATGAGGCTCTGTCTTAAAGCAAAAAAGAAGTTGCCCAAGGATGACCCAGGACGGGGAGGGGTAGAGGGCAGGGCAAATGTGTACACACACACACCGTGTGTGCACCTGTGTACATGCATCTGTGTATGCATGTGTGCACACACATACGAATACACCGTAGGCCTTTCGTGGTCACATCAGCAGGTGGAATCGCCCCCTCCTCCCATCGCAGCCCCTTCCCACCGCAGACACCCTCGGCCCCCTCCCGCTGTCCATTTCCCTGGTTGGCCCTGGGGACAGCTATGCAGAGAGGGCTGCTGAGCTTCTGGCAAACAGCCTGCAGCTGAGATTGCAGAGGCAGGTGGAGGCCAGGAGCCCCTCTGGGGCCAGGAGGGCGAGAGAAAGGCTCTTCAGGCCAAAGAGGAGATAGAGCTGAACACAGCCTACCAGTCTAGGGGGAAATCACCAAGGACACACCTGGATAATGAGATGCAAATTGCCAGGGCTAGGGGTGGAGGAGATGCTTATATGCAAATGAGCAGACCCAGCCTCTATCCAGATTAAGCTCAGGTATATTTTTTAACCCCCTTTTGACAGAATTAGTCCTCAGGCTGAGGGGCAGGGAGCAGCGCTCTCCATTCTGCAAAGGGGGCAAGTGAGACCTGGCCCTGTCTGGAGAGTGTCCCAGTGGGCTACGGGGCAGCAACCAAGTGCCAAGCTCAGAGGGAGTCCAGACCCCACCCCAGAGCCTTGCAGCCAAAGATGCATGGTTGCAGGGGGCCAGCGCCTGCCCAAGGGGCCAGGCTTGCATCAGGCAGCAGGAGTAGGGGGCCTGAAGGACAAAAGGACCAGGAAGAGGAACCAGGAGGACGCCGGGGAAAGGCATAAAGCGGCAACCGTTATGGAAGAGAAGGAGGAAGACAGGCAAAAAGAGCAGAAGGCGCCTAGAGCAGCGTCTCATAAACCAGCTGCTCGTCGTGCAGCTCCTCAGAGGGAGTCTGCATAGAAGGACATGGGTTCCAATACCCTGCAGTAGGTACGTGACCTCGGGCAAGTCACTTAACCTTTGGAGCCTTGGTTTCATGATCTATAAAGTAGGGAAGGGTGATTCCAGCCCTGCCTCCCTCCCAGAGGAACCAAGGCTCGAGTGAGATAATGGATGTGAAACAGTGTCATCAAGCGCCTTGCATTATTCCTAGATAGGGGATCGGCCCAGGAGCTGGGGCCGGAACGTAAGTGCCTTCCCACCACCGAAAGCGATTAGGCGTGCAGGGATGTGCCGGCTTCATTCCTAATGTTTTCTACCTCCTGAGTTCCCATACCTAGTGATTTGGGGTGAGGCCAACCCCAAATGACCTCAGCATCAGGAGTCTTAGCTTCTGTCCCAGTTCTGGCACCAATCACCTGGGTGGCCTTGGGCAAGTCGCGTCTATTCTCTGGGCTTTAGCTGCCCCACATGGAAGATGAGGACAACGACCAAGGTGGTCTCCGAGGCACATCACGGAAACCTGCTTTTTATGCAAGGCAGAGGGTCCCGCTGAACCCTTGGTGGGTGGGTGACACATGAGAACTCGATTCGTGTTTGGTTTTAGTTTCCGCTGCTGTGGCAAGAAATTCTCCTCCGCATCACATGGATGAATGGGGGGCACTTTCACTTCCCACTCAAAGAGGGGAGGACAGGCTATTGTGTTTCTAAGAACTGGGCCTTTCTTACCCTGGAAAGTGGGTAAGCAAGTCTTTTTCGGTGACATGGGGGCAGGATCCTTCATCTCTGGCTGTCAAATCCTATCATGGAAGAAAAACCGGAGGCACATGTGGGATGGGCCTAAGGAAAGGTGGGGTAGTGACACGGTGAGGGGGATGGAGGGAGGAACTGGGAGAAGAGGCCCTGGATATGGGTTTAGACCCCAGGGCCCCATCCCCCAAAGTGCTCCAGAATGGTCTGCGACCCAGAAAATGCCAAGCCTTGTGGGCTCAGACTCGTGGTGCTAGAGGAACCATGCAAGCACCCCAGCTTCCTCTGCACAGACCCAGATGCATGCAGGCCGGACATGCTGCCATCATCTTAAAGTGGCATTTCTCCACCTCAGCAATATTGACATTTTTGGGGCCAGATAACTCCCTGCTGTAGAGACTGTCCCATACAGGGGCATCCCTGGCCTCTACCCACTGGATGTCAAAAGCAAGCCCACAGCTGTGACACCAGAAATGTCTCCGGATGTTGCTAAATGTCCCCTGGGAGGCAAGATCTCCCCCATTTGAGAACTGCTGCCTTAAAGATTCAGAGAGGACAGGCCCAGGAGATATAGCTATACGTAGGATATACCCGCCCACAAGAAAGGCCTAGATGTTTGCTTTTGCAGGTTTTCTCTCCTCCAGCCCTCCCAGGTCCACTTTATCGAAGATCAGGACATTTGATGAGTTTCCGAGGGATGATTAAAATCATTCTTCTCCTGGGCACCATCCCTCACTGCAGCGCAGTGTGGACCTCGTGATGGAATCAGCTGGTAGAATCCATGACCCTCGGATACAAGACATGCTGGAATCCGATCCAGGGGCCAGCAGGGAGAGGAGGACCATTTCAGATCTGAGAGAAGGGACTCAGGCACAGAGCTGACCCCACTCCACTCCTGGGCCCAAATCAGAGCCCAATTTGAGTTCAATCAAGCCGCTGCTGACAGCCATGTGTCCAGCGGATGCAGCCTCCCAGCAGGAGTCCTCATTGACTTCAGAGAGCTCTGTCTGGGTTTAAGCAGAATCCTAGCTCATGCCTGGAGGTGCACGAAACAGCCCTGGCTGCCATAAGAGCTGGCAAAAGTTAGCCAGAGAGACAGAGCTCCAACCTACAAGGCTAGGAATGAGGAGGGCATCATTCCATGGAGGAGCTGAACTGCAAACCAAGACCACAGCCAGCCCGCTGGACCAGTCGCATACAGCAGAGCTTGGAGGAAGGCCAGAGCTCACGGGCACCTGGAGACACCAGGGACTCACCCAGGACACACATGCTGGCAGGGGAGGAGCTACCAATGTCCTAGGTTGCCCCTGATTCAGTGGCTGGACCCAGTCAGAAGGACAGGGCCTGGCGCCGGGCTATAGGGCAGCGGCACTCACATCTCAGAGCTGTGCCATCGGTCTCGACGCTGCAGTCTGGGGCATTTCCTGGTTGATAGATTGCCCATCCCCCTTGAATGTGGAATGCACAATAAAGTCCTCCACTGTCACCTCTTAACTAAATCAAGTTTGACATTTATGGGACCCAAGGAAAGCCTTCAGCCGCAGAGACTGCAGGACGCAGCAAGAGGCAGCATGACGTGACGTGGGCGGCGGAAGGAACCTGGGCTCCGGACTCAGGTGAGCCTGCATTCAGGCCCCGGCTCAGCCGTGCACAAGCTGTTTGGCCTATGGCAAGTAACTTAGCCTCTCTGAGCCTCACGGTTCCTGTCTATGAAATGGAGCTAACAACATGTCCCTCCATCAAAGGACTGTGGGATGAAGTGGGATGACGTACATAAAGCTCTGGCACAGCACACGGAGTCCTCAACAGGTGTGATCTATTCTTATGACAACCCCATCTCTCAGACATTCCAGGAGTGGCCTCTGCCATCCCGACAACGCCGTGCACAGAGAGCATCTGCTGGTGCAGGCGGCGGGGCTCAGAGAGCTCTGGCTCCAGATGTCTGCACCTGCGATCAGAGTCGGTGAGCCCGGCCCGGGCACGCCAGCACTCTCCCTGCAGCTTCAGAGACTCAGAGCAGATTCCTCAAAGGAAGGGCAACTCATAAGTGTGCTCCTATTCGGACCCCAGCAGGGAAGTTCACGGCCTGCAGGTGCAGCCCACATCACCTGGACTTCGGAGGTCTTCATTTTCACCGGTCAGGGGAGCCACAAAATGTGCCCTTGGGGTGACCATGCAGCATTTTCAGTGGTACAGCTCCCAGGTGGCCATCAGCTGGGCCCAGGGCACCTCAAGAATCAGTGAGCACGCCCTCCCAGGGCTCTTCCCACCTCCCTCTGGCACAGCAGTTGAGGGCCAGAGTGCACATACCCGACCGCAGTGCCCAGGGTACTCCCATTGCTGGCAGCAACCTCAGATCCGCAAGGTGACGCCCTCTGGAGGAAGCCACTCAGGCAGGGCCAAAGCTTCTGGGGAAGGAGTCAGAGGCCTAGATTTGCACTACAAGAGCCCAACCAGAGGACAGTGCCAGCAAACTGCCTCAATAACCTCCGAGAGGTGGGCATTTTTGAGGAGAGTCAAGGCCACGGCTGCCTTGCAGTAAGTACCCATTGTTCAACGTCCTTCCCTTTTCATAACCCTCATCACGCTGCCTGGATACCCTCTGTCTCCACCACTCAACCGTGAGCTCCATGAGGGCAGGGACCAGGTCAGACTTGTTCTTTGCTGTATCTCCAGCACTTAACCCTCATGTTTGATGAATGAATATTCATCAATCTATCTTTAGAACCTATCTTTAGAATACAGAATGTTGCAAAGCATGGACTATCATTAAATCAGGTGATCTGGAAACATTTCATAAACCCAATGAGTATTGTTGATGCTAATGCCTAATGGTTTGCTAAGACTTGGCGGAGACCACAGTGCCCTGTGATTGAGGCGTTTAATCTAGTGTAGCCCAGCAATGAATCAACTTCCCCCTCTTGCTGGACCTTGCCCCGGCCTATTAAGAGTGCATCCATGGAAATACTGCTGGGAACCCTCAGACAACTGTCACTCATTGAGGGGCATCCACAGTTGGGCACCTTAAAATGTAGGACTCGTGCTGCCCCCAGAACTTCCCCACGCTTCCAGAACTCCAGGTGGGGAACCTTAGTCTGATATTGCCCTGATCCTGAAATCAACAGAAGATAGACTCATAAGGGGCCTTCATGAAATCCTGCACCATCTGCACGCAGGTGAAGAGAAAATAAACGTGGAATTGGACCTCACTGCCACCTTCTTAGAATACCATATCGTTGTGCTCTAATTAGCCACTTCTTGCCTCTCCGACCACGAGGCTGGGTCTATACAATCCATGATGAGTTTGTTCTTAAACAAAGCTTCCAGCCTCACGAGGCAACTCCATTTCTATGATATGTTGCATCCTGGAAAAGCAACAATCCCGAACCAATTTAACGCCTGCTAGGAAAATGTCTCATGGTATTGGACTCACCATCCTGAGGTCACTTCCAGAAATGTCAAGCTATTATGGACCTCTAAGTCCGCACCAGGCTGTTACAATAAACATAATCCATCTCTGACCAGGGACGCTCTCCTCACCCCACCGGGGCTGTACATAGCCACAAGATGCCAGAGAGTTCTGATAAGACAATTGCTTATGACTTTAGAGCAACATCCTCTGGCCATAAATTGATCAAGAAGCCCTAGAGGTTATTGCCAAAGTCAAGAAGTCTTAAAACTACTTCTATGTCCTTGCAATTAGAAGCCCTTTTGGAAAACCCTTTCCAAGGACGGGCCTTCACTCTTAATTATGCCACAACGTATGCATCCCTGAAATTACGGGCTTCTGCTTGGCACTTAGGACTGTATGCGTCTCTTCAAGCTTGAATATGCACTCTGACGTGCTGATGTGCTGAACCATCCACGGCCCCTGAAAGCGGCCTAGAGAGAGAAGGGGTGACCGCAAGCATGCAGGTGTAGATTAGACATGGTAGGAGTGGAGTAATCACAGTGCGCTCCAGAGAGCAAGGATTAAAAAAGGAACCTACTCCCTTAAAGGAAAAAAGACCCCCTCTCCCAGAGTGAATGGCAGAGCAGACTGGGGGAACACTGAGTGTAGGGGCAGGACAGAGGCAGAGGAGTGTAATGCATGTCCCTGTTTTCGTCCCTGTTTTCGCCCTCACAACCTAATGGGGGAAGGCAGTGCACACAGATGGTTGCAAGTTAAATGTCCAAATAAATGACACAGAGTAAGGGCTCTAGGAACGCAGGTGAGAGTTGACCATAAGCTTGGGTGGCTGCAAGGGGACTTATAATGAGTGGGAACTAGACGAGAGGACACAAGGAGACAGGACTCTCTAAAAGCAGTTTTGCAGTGGAGAGAAGTGATGCTAAGGCCCTGGGGTGACTGGAAAGGGGCCCCAAGCCTGTCCAGGGAAGAGGGAAGAAGGTGAGCACAGAGATGGAGTGAACACTGGCAGAAACCAGGCGACAAAGACAGAGTATAAGGACCAGAAATGCAAACTCCAGAAGCAGAGTGACCTGGTTTGTCTGAGACAGGCCCAGCTCACTTCTGCTGTCCCACTGTCATTATTAATAGTTTCCCCTCACACTGGCAAGTGTCCCAGTTTGGGTGAAAAATTATATGGTCACTCTAGTTGGCAGGACCTTTGAGCAGCCACCTGGTCTACCCACAGGTTTCTGACAAACAGATCCAAAGGGTCTGAGATCATGCAGTTCCCACACGTCCCTGTCTAGCCCAGATCTAGAACATCCCATTCTAGATCCCACGTCCTCATTCCCACAGAAGCCTCGCTTTCCCCAAGCACCCAGGTTCTTTCTCTCTCCCATCACCATCCTTCAGAAGTCCTGGCTTTCCCTTAAAAAGGAAGAAGGTTAATTTAAATTAAAAAAAAAACACTTATGCAGAACAAGGGACTCCATGAACAAATGAAAAAATAAGCCAGACATGACAGGAAACCGAGAGTGGATTTATAGTCAGAATGTGTAAGAAATCCCTCCATGTCAGTAAAAAAAAGACAAAAAACCCGATGGGAAAATGAGTAAAGAACACAGATGATTCACAGAAGTCCAAATGTCAATAATGACAAAAAGATGTTTAGCCTCACTAATAATGTTGAAATATTTAAAATTTAAAAATTAAGGTACTGTTTTATAGTTACCAGACCAAATTTAAAAACAAGGTACTGTTTTATAGTCACCAGACCAAAAAAAATAATAATAATTCAAGTCCGACAATGGCAAGGAATGATGGACTAATAGCTACTCTCACGTTTGACAGACGGTCACTTGGAAGAACAATTCAGCTATCTCAACTAACACAGGAGACGGACGTCTTCTGCGCCCAGCAATTCTACTCCTACGAATATGTCCCAGAAAAGCTCCCTCACCCACAGCATGAGGAGACCCCATATCCCCTTGCGCGAGTGAGTACTCAGGTGCCCAGGAGTGATAACGAGAAAAATTGGAAAAAATTTAAACGTCCATGAACAGAAAAATGGACAAGTGAGTTCAGTATAGCCATAGACTATATATTTGGTATAGCCATATACCATGTAGTCACAATAAATATTAATATCACACAGCAGTTAAAATGAATGAACCAGCATCAGAAGGATCACATAGAAAAGTTTCAATCACGTTGAGGGGGAAAAAGCAAGTTGCAGATTTATAGAGTATAATACTGTCTGCATACATTTTTAAATATGTAAAACTTTATGTGCACATGTATATGCATACCTGTGTGTTTCTGTATGTATATATGTGTGTGTTTATATATTAATACTTTACGGAAACACATATGCAGCAAAAGTATAAAATTATGAGTGGGATGATGAACTCCGAATTCAGAATAGTGATTCCCCAAAGGGAAGAAGGCGGGGTAATGGGATTGGGAACGGGTATTCAGGGGGCTTCCAGTGAATCTGTAAGATTTTGTTTTTTAAAAAAGATCTGGTGGAAATATGGCAAAACGTTAAAATTTGACAAAACTGAGCGATGGGTAAATGAATGTTCCTTATATTATTAGATTTATTAGTAGCCTCCCCATTCTTCATATTCTTCAAACATTTCACCACTGATAGTGGATATAGGAGGGTTGGGTAGCAGAGGTGTCTTAAGGAGCAAAGGTTAGAGAACTAGGAGGCCCCAGCTGGGGACAAGTGTGGATGTTGGAGGCCCCCAACCCCCTGCAGGTGGAGCACCTCCTCCATAAGCCTGGTGGAGTCCAGGCAGGGTCAGGACGGTACTCCAACCTCAGGCTCAATGGGGATGAGACTGGCAGGTGGGGAGTGGTCCCTTCAGTTCTCCTTTCCCTCTTCTGTCTTTCTTGGCCCCTGTAGACCCTTTTCCCAGTTGGTCCTCCTCACCTCCAAATAGCTACTGGGACAAATTTCCTCTCCCCTTGGTTGTCTCAGGAAACAGCGCAGTTTTCAAGCCTACCAGGCTGACAAAGATTAAAATACTTGATACAGCACAGTATAACAGGTATGAATTTGTTCTGCAACACTCTGGTGCAAGAAATGTCACATTATCATTTGTCTAAATCAAACTAAACTTGGCTACAAGCCCCCACTCTCCGGAATCGGCAAGAGATTCAATCTTAGTCATGATTTGGAGGGTTCCTGTCTCACTTGAAGATCACACTAAAGCTCTGGGAGGATTGCACATTCCAATACAGGCACCACCGAGACGCCCATCGTCCCAGCTGCCATGGTCCTTTCAAGGGCACCGGCTCCTCTCCCTCCATGCCAGACTTAGACACACTTATTAGTCTGTCTCCTGGACTCGAGAAGCTTCCCTATCAGAGGTCCAGTCACCTCCCAAGGCCCCGTGTAAGTCGAATGCAGGTGCCCCAGGACTCAAGGCACCCTGGCACTGCAACCCCACTGCGGGATGCCGTCTCCAAGGCTGAGTCACTATGCCATGTCGAATTCCAAAACAGTACGAGACTGGGGATGACAGCCCCTGTGGACACCGACCCTGACATATTGTCAAGCTATAGGGGAAAGGGCTAAGGTCGCATGTGAACTGTCTACCAGGGCTGCAAGCCCGGAATTCAGGCAGTAGCTGTGGGGTTTTCACTTCGCTTGACTTTGGCATCTGGTTGACCTCTTTAGGCTTACTACCAGACTGACAAACATTAAAATATTTGATATTTGATATTTCATCAAATATTTGCTATCCAAACCCCAGGGGTGGAAGGAGGGGAGACCCCAAGTGGAGATACTCGATTTACTAATATAAGAGAGGGGCTGATGTGACCACATTTTAATCCCAAGTTCAAAAATGGCATCAGTGTTTGTGTCTGGGCCACGGCATTATACAGGGATTGTATTTTCTTCTTCTGATTTATTTGTGTTTTTTCAATTTTCTAAAATGAACATGTATCGCTTTTACAATAATAAAAAGAATAAGCTATTCACTTTAAAATTTTCTAAATATTTTGAAAGTAACCATTCTTCTGGGCCTAGATCTGAAGCCACTTTCTCCACACGCTGCTCCCCCACTGCCGAGCGAGTGCGTGAGCCTCTCCTACTCTGGAAGCCCGCCGGGACGGACATCTCTGTGCTTCCTCTGTCTGGACTGTGGTTACATATGTATGTGATTTTGCTCCACCACCAGATGCCACCTCCCTGCACCCCTTAGGCAGCACTCGCCCACTCAGTGTGGCCCCTGGCCCATGCTAATATTAGGCACAAAACTGGACAATGTCTATTATATCCCCGACTTTATAGATTAGGAAAGGAAGCTCAGAGATTGCCGAGCCATAAGCCTTGGGCAGAGGTGCACTAGAGGCCAGGCCCTTCTGACCCCAGGTGCTCACAGCAGAACCACAAATGTCACTTGGGGTCAGACCCCAGCAGAAGACACCTGAACCCTTGTCTTGAGGCGGGGCATCCACTTCACCTCCCTGAGTCAGGGCCACGCTGCCTGCCATTCTAGGCAAAGAAGAGTTTATCAGAGTGGGGACAGAAATTGGGCATGCATGGCTCAAAGCAGTGAGTGTCCCTTTCCTCTCTCTGCCCTGTCAGGCCTGTGTTTTCAAGGGAGATAAATAAATCCAATTGAGGGCTGTAGAATTAGTGATCTCCCCCAAATAACAGACTAAGGCCCTGCTCTCCAATAGTTTTCTGAGTAATAAAGGAAGTATTTTGATCTCCCTCTGCCTGATTCACGGTCCAGAACTTGGGCAGAGAAGAGAGGGCATCATATAAAAACCCCATTAAACCCCAGCAGAATTCAGCTGACCACAGGGAACGCAAACGTCCCTCCTTCTGTTAAATGTGTTGGGTTAACTCCAGGGCAAGGTTTCTCAAGTTCAGCACTACTGATATTTCAGACTGGGTAATTTTTTGTTGTAAGGGGCCATCCTGTGCATTCTAGAATATTCAGCAGCACCCCAGCCTGCCAAAGGTTGCCAATAGTGTCCCCTCAGTTGTGACAACCATAAATGTCTCCAGGCACTGCCAAAAGTCCCCCGGGAATCCCCCAGTTGAGAACCACTGCTCTGGAGTTTTGTGCTCCCAGAGCTGTGCCAGGATGTTAATCGGAGTATCAGACTGGGCCCTTTAGAACCAGACCCAGGGGGAGGGCAAACAATACAAAAGGAAGAGGAGCTTTGACACCAAGTCAGGATAATTACTGAGAAGTCACAGACACACATGTTCTTGGCAGAAAACCATTAAAAGCCATAAGGAGCCACTCACTCAATCAGTTCATTAACAAACACTTATCTATTCATGGATTAATTATGGAGTATTGGGTGCTGTGCTAGATGTTGGAGGCACAAAGATCAAGGAGATAAGCAGAGGCTTTGCCCACACGTAGCTTATCTCCTCTCGGGAAGACAGATCCTACGCAATGGACTACAGCAAAGCGTGGGAAAGGTTATGATGGAGAAGTCCAGGTGCTCTGAATGGACTTACAAAAGGTGAGCTCAGGGGCCAGAAAAAGACCCTCTGAATCATCTCGGACTACAATGTCCTGGCCTACCCAGCAAACTGCCCTTGTCCCACCCCAGCCCCCTCCCCACCAGGCTCAGAAGTCTCCCTTTGGACTGGAAGCCTGGGTCCGACAGCCATCACCTGGGACCAGTTAGGACCTACAGTACTGAGGGTGCCAGGATCCAGTTAACTTTGCTCCCAGTTGTAACTTTTGATTCCATTTTGAGCCAGCTAAGGCCGCGGTGTAATCGAATTAGGAAAATATTATGGGGAAGAAAATGGGCCTGTAAGTAGCTTAAAGTGATGGAAATGACCTGAAGGTGGCCATGCAAATGGTCTGTATAATATCCTGTAATAACCCTGTCCAGGCAGCCCGAGGAGGCAGGCTTCCAATAATGAGGTGTCTGATTAGAATAATGTTCGGTGGGAGAATGTGTGAGTGTCTGCATAAATCAGGCCTGGAGAGCCTCCCCAATTAGCCGGGAAGGAGACGGGCAAGGTGGGTGCCAGCTCTGAGCCAGGCAGCCACCAGGCGAGCTGCAGAGGTAGGGGAGAGAAAGTGACCATAACAATCCCTGACATTTTATAACACTTGCCAATTTATAAACCTTTCTCCTGGGCAATATTTATGCAATCCTTACACGGTTGTTCTGAAGATTAAATAAGATAACTTATCTTGGGAAATAATGTTCAATTTGGGTTGTGATTTCAGCCCCGACACCCAGCATGGTGCCTGGCACATAGTAGCTGTTCAATAAATGGAAGCTACTGAGGACCATGATTTCCAAGCATTTGCTTTTCTTCTCTGTTGTCCCCAGAGGTGCAAGGAGGCTGCAGCATACACCATCAGAGGGCTTCCTTTCCCTTCCTCTGCTCCCCAGACAATGGAGGAGAGGTTAGCATTGTTCTCAAAAGAAAGCTGCTCACACGATGTTCCTTTCCTTCCTTCTCCTCCTTCTCCTCCCATCTCTGCTCCAGCTGATAAGAACAGGGCCTAGGTAGAAGGCCCCACCTGCCCGAGCCTCCTCATTCCACCCAGTAATTGCATTTTTAGTGTGTACCATGTGCCATTCATTCACTTATATATTCAAAAATAATTATTGGATGGGCCAGGATCAGGCATATGGGGGAAAAGAAAAAAACGAAGGCAGTCGACAGCCAGGGGGGCCCAGGCCTGACAGAGGACACCCACTAGCTGCCACGCTTCCCCTCTGGGTACCAGAGTCAATAAGCCTCGGGGGATAGGACAGGGGACTGTCAGCAGGCAGGGCCAGGCCACACCGCCTCGGGGCAGAAGAGCACCTGGACTCCTCACATCTGGGGACAGCTGTCCCATTGACAGGGGTTTTCACACTCTCTCTCCTGTAATCCTCACAGCTCACCTCTAAGAAACACTTCCATCCTGACTGTTTCACTGTGGAAGAAACTGAGGCCCAAAGAAATTAAGTATCTTGCATCAGATAACATAGCTGAAATGCAAAACATTAGTTTCAACCCAGGGTTTCAGGTTTCAAATCTAGTCCTTTATATGTAAACAAGTGTATGTGGTAATCAAACTCCTGGGCACGCCCACAGCCTCACTGTGCAGATGCCCGTGCGACGGTTTGTACTCACTTGTCCACAAACACAAGCCCACACGCAGATACAGCTCCACGTCCACGCACGCACCCGAGCAGCTCCCCAGAATGACACCTGACCTCTTGGGCTTTTTTTCTTTCGATGCCAAAGAGTAGTAATTTGGAGGGAATGGTTAAAGGGCCAAAATGGGGGTGGAATAACTGTATCCTAAAATTCTGAGCTGGATATGAGACTTCCAGAGAAGTCTGGACCAACATAGGAAAAACCTGACACACAGCGACCTTGATGTGATCACCCAAAGCCCAGACAAGTTTAAAGACTCCTTACAGGTAAGGCATATGTATAAATGTACTTCCTGCTTGAGTGAATGAATGAATGAGTGTTCCTTCCTCAGTCAGCTCAGGCTGCCCTAACAAAATGCCATAGGCTGGGTGGCTTAAACACCAGACATTTATTTTCTCACAGTCCTGAAGGCTCCAAGTCCATGATCAAGGTTCCGATTCATTTGGTTTCTGGTGAGGCCTCTCTTCCTGACTTGTAGACAGCTGTCTTCTCACTGGGTCATCATACAGCCTTTCCTCAGTTGTGTGTACAGAGAGAGAGATCTCCGGTGTCTCTTCTTCTTCTTATAAGGACACTAATCCTTATCAGATTAGGGCCCCACCCTTATGACCTCATTTAACCTCAATTACCTCCCTAAAGGCCCCTATCTCCAAGGACGGTTGCACTGGGGGTTAAAGCTTTGACATATGAATTGGGAGGAGGGGGATATCACAATTCAGTCCATAATTCATCCTGTGAGCTGGAGGCAAGCTTTGGAGCACAGGAACATAGGAACACATAGACAGATGCATGTCACATTCACCACTTGAACAGCCCCTTGCGGGTCCTTGGATGCTGCATATCTCAGACACAACTTCCTTCTGCGCCAGAGCCCTGTAGCACATGGCCCTGGAGGAGACAGGCTGTCAGAATCCAGGAAGGTTAGGATGCAGACTCTTCCCTGGGTACTCAGAAGCCTTCCCTCCTGGCCCTTCCCAACATCGGAAGACAGGACTGGGGAAGCACCTGGTCCGGGAGCAGCAGAGAATGAAACCTCTGACCCCTCGGGTGACCAGCTGCAGCCTCAGCCAAGAAGCAGGTCTGAGAGGAGAAGACATGAATAACCACACCTGGGGACGAATTTAAACATGGGTAGAGAAGCCTGGCATGGTGGGTGGTTCACACCTGTAATCCCAGCAGTTTGGGAGGCTGAAGTGGGAAGATTGCTTGAGGCCAAGAGTTCAAGACCAGTCTGGGAAATACAGCAAGACCTCATCTCCACAAAAAATGTATTTGTAAAATATTAGTCGGTTGTGGTGATGTGCACCTATAGGTTTGAACTCAGGAATTCAAGGCTGCAGTGAGCTATGATCACGCCACTGCACTCCAGCCTGGGTGACAGAGTGAGACCACATCTCTAAAAAAAACCATAAATAAATAATAAAATTAAACTTAAAAATAAACAGAGGCAGAGCTATCAAATTCTAGCTTGCAGAGCTGGAAGAGCCCCCAGAGCTGAGCCCGTCCAAATCCCTCATTTTATAGATGAGGACACAGAGGAGAGGGACTTGCGCAAAGTATAACCAGTGCCCATGCTAGGTGCCGCCAGCTTTCGTCAACCCATACTCCAAACTTCTTTCAGCCTGCGCCTCCAGATAGGTGTGTCTCAAAGTGCAACCTGAGGACCTCTGTGCCCTCAGAGCACCTATGGGCTGCTTGTTTTGAAGGCAGAGTCCTAAGACCCTCACAGGAGAGTCTATTTCATTATGTTTGAGACGGACCCCAGGAATCTGCATGTTAATAAGCTCCCCAGGTGTAAGTGCTGTACTTCAAAACTTGAGAATCATGCCCCAGAGGGTTCTGGTCTGCTGTAGCAACTCAGAAACTACCAAATGACACAGGGAAAGGGAGAAGACCCAGAGGCAGCATCTAATGGTGACAAAGGCAGGTAGAGACAGCCCCTCCACCTGTAACCAGCACAGAGCTACGGACGGTGAGAGTGGAGTGGAACCAACCCATTCACCAAGTTCAGCCAAGCATGGAAATCCTAACTCTTGGAAACCTTGTATGTATAGAAGTGTCTTGAACATCTGCACACTGCCTCTCCCAGCCCTCCAGAAGTCACACCAAACAGCAACCAAGCTGTGCTTGTGCTACGAGGCCACCTGATGGCTGCAAGAGAAACTGTCCAGCCTGCCCCTCTTCCTGACTCAGAGATGACGTATCACTCCCCTCCCTTTCCTTTTTCTATCTTTTTTTATTGCTCCTTTCAGTAGATTCCTGTTCAGATCATTTCACTCATGCAATCACACTCACATTCTTTTTAATCTCCCCTCCCCCCCCCGTATCAAATGACATCATCTGGGGCTTTCAAACTCAAACACCTACAGGGGATGAAAAGGAAATATTTTTGTTAAACGAAGTGCACCTGGTCTGGTAAACAGCTTCGAGAACAGCTGCTATTCAGCATCAGCCTGTTGTCACAATGTGGAAGTTCAATACCACAGGCCCACGATGCTAGGGCCCCCAAAGCCAGAAATCTGGGTATTTTTAAATGAAATTTTTATATCCTGGCAGATCATTTTTTAAAACTTTAAAGTGCTATGTGAGCCAGCATGGACAGCCCAGCGAGACACGTGCGAGGGTCACCAGGCTGCGCTGTGCAGGAGAATTCTCTCTTCCTCTCCACTTTCCACTGATAAGCCCAAATTATCACAATAACCAGGAGACATGAGAGAAAGACTTAAGTCAACGTCATCTCAAAGAAAAAATAAAGTGGTATCGGAGGAATCCTTAAACTTTTAACCAAAATCAGACATTTCGAGAACGTGTATCATCAGCCCTAGTCTAAATCCCTTGAGAGAGCCCAGCAGAAACATTGCAGATTCTCCCCACACACATTTGCATAAACCTCTTCCCCTTTTAAATTAACCTGCTTCCCTCAAGCACCAGGATTCTAGATAAATAAAAAATGAGTTCTTATTCAATGAAACTGTTTTTCTGTTTTGTTTAATTACTAGTATTGTGGCAGCATTGTTTCCTACCATTTCCAATGCAAATGTGTAGTGTTTCTGCTTCATTGTGGATTAAGCAGGGGTTTATGAGCTAGCCCTGCAAAGCTAACCGCCACTTAAAAGACTACCCCTATGGGAACATATGTGCCAAATTTCAAAGATCCAACTTTAACAGATCATCTCCGAGAAGCACAGTCTCTTCTATGCTGAGGGCTGCCTGGAAAAATGCTGTGTTTCGAGGGGTGCATTTTGCTTTTCACACCACCCTTACTAGCATCACAGACTACGAGGGCGAGAAACATCCTTAGAAATCACTTAGTCCACCCCCTCGTTCTACAGATGAGGGAAATGTTTACATGTGAGAAAATAGCAAGATGAAGTAACATGCCCCAATTCTCCCAGCTAGACAGTGACCCGGGTCCCCAGACACCCCATGCAGAGACTGCTGCCTGTTCAGACAATGGAAAACTCTATGGCCACGGGGCAGCCAAGAAAGAAAAGAAATATACAAAAGCATCCAACGTTTATTGAATACTTGGTATGTGCCAGGCACTGTGCTGGGCACTTAGGCTCATTTAATCTTGCAGAAGCTCTATGAAGCAGTACAATTCTCATCTCCACTATGCACGTGAGGCTCCAGAGGTCAAGGTGTCCGTCCAAAGCCACACAGTGAATAAGAGCCAGAGTTGGGATGGGAATTCAGGCAGCCACACTCTTAATCAAGACACTGCTTCAGAGCTGCCCAGTTTACCCCCCTGCCCCACTGTGTTAGTCCATTTTGCATTACTTAAAGGGATACCAGAGACTGGGTAACTTACAAGGAAAAGAGGTTTATTAGGCTCATGGTGCTGCAGGCTGTACGAGAAGCACAGCACCAGCATCTGCTTCTGGGGAGGGCTTCAGGGAGCTTCCAATTAAGACAGAAGGTGAAGGAAGAGCAGGTGTGTCACACGGCAAGAGAAGGAGCAAGATGAAAGAAGGGGGTGCCCACGCTTTTTGAAACAACCAGCTCTTGCATGAACTAATAGAGTGAGAACTCACTCATTCCCCTGGGGAGGGCACCAAGCCATTCAGGAGGGATCCACCCCCCACGACTCAAACACCTCCCACCAGGCCTCACCTCCAACACTGGGGGTCAGATTTCAACATGAGATTTGGAGGGACCAAACATCCAAACCATATCCCTCCTCAAACCCCCAGAGGAAGACCTTTGTGATCCAGTCATCTGGTGGAGTAGTACATCCTTCTTTCCCTGTTGAAGAACAGGTGGCTTCCAAGGTGTGGGATTTCTCTGTTGAGAAGTACCAGTAGGACCTTTCACTTTCAGGTCCTATGACAGTCTAGATGTCCAGAAAATCCTCTGAGTAAAGAACACCAAAAATACAATGAGTGAAAATAAGTGAATTTCCTACATGCACAGCTGAGCTAGTGAGAAAAGTCCTCAAAGGCCAAAAATCACAGGAAAGCCCAATCGCAAGATGTATGTGCCGACTGAAGCCTAGGATGGGGTGAAGGGTGATCGGATGACCCCTGCTGACCTGGAGCTTGGGTTTTAATGGACCAACATGAAGGGAAGGGGCTCCAGAGACAAAACCTGAGGAAACAGATGAGAGAATTTTTGATCTCACAATCAAAAATTACGGACACAACAGGAAATGAGAACCTGTTGGGAAAAGCCAAAAGAGAAGAAGTGAAGTGTGCTCCCAGCTACTGTAGCCAATCCTGGGAAATCAGAGTAAAAGTAATTATCAACAGTCACACAACACTCACTATGAGCTACACCCCATGCTAAAGGCTCTGCGTGGACATATCCCCGTAACCTTTTAACTGCACATTAAACCAATCAATCATTGACTGGCTTCGAAATAAGCCTAAAATATCAGAATTGTAAATGGCATTATTGACCACTTAATTTCATGTTTTTCAAACTGGAAGTCTTGCAATTTGGGGTTCCATTGATAGATTGATAGGTATGATAGGTAGATATATATTATAGATAGATGGCATGCATACAATATAAGTAACATAAATGTATATGCATGTATCCATATGTGCACATACAGATATGAATGCATATCCTGGATCCAACGTAAAATGTATTTCTTACTACAGATCAAGGTAAAAATATCAGAAGTCCAGAAAACACTGATAAAACCCCAAGCCATCAATATCTTTTGTGGGAAACTGAGGCCCAGAGAGGATGCAGCCAAAGTTCCTCACCCAGTAGAGCAGAGCCCAGGTGAGGCCCATTTCTCCCCACAGCGGTAAGGTGGCACTGGAGCCTTCGCCCTGCAAAGCCCTTGGCCAGGAAGCTCCCTCCTGTGCCTCTCGGGGAGGGGACCCAGAGCAAGACCAGCTCTGCACAAAACTGAGCAGTAGGTAGTTTGCCCTCAGTGCCTCTAACTCCCTGGTGGGGTCTCTTCCATGCCTTTCTGCTGTCTCTACTGTCCTACAACCGAGACCTCGCATCAGGAAAGGATTTAGTAACAGGCACACAAAGCTAGAAATCACTCCCATGCTATTTTCTCCATGATTGTTTGGTCTTGTCCTGAAGGATTGAAAGTTTAAGCCAAGACAAGAATTTCTCATTGCAGAGTCTTTCCCTGGTGTCAGAAAACCAGCAGAGGCCTGTAATCCTAGCACTTTGGGAGGCCAAGGCAGGAGGATCACTTGAGGTCAGGGGTTTGAGACCAGCCTGAGCAGGAGCGAGACCCCATCTCTACTAAAAATAGAAAAAATTAGCCGGGCATGGTGACACATGCCTGTAGTCCCACCTACTCAGGAGGCTGAGGAAGGAGGATCACTTGAGCCCAGGAGTTTGACGTTGCTGTGAGCTATAATGATGCCACTGCACTCTAGGCTGAGCAACAGAGTACGACTCTGTCTCAAAAAAACAAAAGAGAAGAAAAAAAAGAAAACCAGCAGAGAGGGCATTGGGGCAGCAGTTGGGGAGGGAAAGAACACACTGGCCTCTTTGGTACCTGGTGACCCAGCTGAGTCATCAGGTGCCACCATGAGACCTGGGTGGCCCCAAGGGGTGACTAGGGGGTGGCATTACTCTTCTCCCCAGGATCTCCTTCAGTGCTCTTTTCTTTGACATGGAATCTTCTAGTCCTATTTGCTGCAAGGTTGATAAACAGAATAACAAATAAGATCATGAATATGCTTTTTGAAACACACTTAGCAGAATTTCTAATTCTAGATCAAGTATGTCCCTTCAAAGCCATCCCCTTGTGGGACTCATCACTGATTTCGATAACACTTCCGTTCATTTCAGGGTCTCTGTTTTAGGAATATTAATAATTACCAATCATGGAAGGCCTGCTACGGATGAAAACTATACCAGGCACTTCATGCACTATACCTTATTAAATCCTGTGAAAGAATCGTCCCCTTTTAAGCAAGACAAAGCTTAGTTTTATTCTACTTGTATCAGACCTCATCAATGGCCAGAAAAATTCTAATCCCTAATTTTAGTCATCACACTTGGTTCTAAAAGACTTTAGACTGTTTCCAGAAATCAAATCTACCCTTGAAATGCAAAAAAAATGATCCCAACAGAGAACAGTCAAGAGAATGTGTCACATGCTCAGTTAGATTTCCCAAAAAGGAGTTCCAGGAATATTTTCGTTCCACGGGAACATCTTTGCGATAAGTTCATGGCCTCCCCAGACGACTACTTTGATGTGTAAACTCAGGTGTGTGTGTGTGTGCATGTGCGTTTAATCAGCCAAAGTACTTTGGAGATATAGACTGTACCCTTAGATCTGCCTAAATGTCTGATCTGGTACTTTGAGAGGACAGGGGGCAGGAAGAAGGTGTCACAGAAGTTTCTTTCCTGATGGGTGAGAGGCGTGGCCGCCATATCCCCTGATGCCTTCCTGTCTGGTTCTGCACCCTCCTCCTCCTCCCGTGGGCTGCCTCTCTGGTGACTGCACACAGCTAGTGACAGAGGGGATGCTTGGCCCAGGCCGTAGGTCCCCCTCAGCTCCTCTTTTCCTCGATATGGACGACTGAAGTTCTCTCGACCTTATGTTGGTGTGTTGGGAGTTCATGGTCAAGCTCCCTTCCTACCAGACCCACGGCCCCTCATGCCGCAAACAGAAATTCTGGAGTTGCCGCTGGTCGGGGGAGCCCTCAGTGCAGCTCGGCAACTGCCACATTTCCTGAAGCCGCTTTCTCTTCTCTTCTCTCTTCAGACTCCAGCATCTCCTCCCTCTCAGTCTGTGGTCCTCGAACAGAGACGCGACAGACTCCACGGGTTTCCGCCACCGCATCTCTCATCCCGCCGGCTGCGGAGCCCACTGTCCCCGCTCTCCCTCCTGTCGCAGCGACTGCTCAGCCACACTTCACGAACAGGGTGGATCACGCCCTCCTCCTCCACACACTTCCCCCAGGACCACACTCGCCGGTGGGTCTCTCCTGTCTCCAGCGGTCTTCGATGACTTGTCCCCATAGCCTTGCTGATGGGAGTGCCCCACGGATCAATCCTTTCCATGCTTATCTGTTCAATAAACACTCACTTCCAAAGTGAGCTCATTCTGTCTCACGGCTTTAAAACACCCTTGAAACACTAATAAGGAACTCATAAGTTTATATCTCCACCCAGACTCGTATGTGCAACTGCCCACCCACCACCTTCCCTTGGACGTCACATCTTATCCTTGACTCACCCCACTCAGAACCCTTGAGCTTCCCTCCAGATCGGCTCCCCCAGCCCTCCCCGTCTCAGTAAGCGGCTGCTCTATTCTTCCGGCTGCTCATCCAATCAGTAAATCCCACTGGGTATACTTTCCGAGGAAATCCAGAATCTGACCATTTCTCACCACTCGCCACCCACCACCACCAGCCCCATGAGCACCACCTCCCCTCGCCTGGACACTGCGGGAGCCTCTCTCTGCTTCTACTCTGGCCTCTCAAAGTCTGTTATCCTCAGCACAGCAGCAGGGTGATCTGTTTAAAATCAAATCGGATTACCAAACTCAACAGCAAAAAACCACCAACCCGGTTCAAAAATGGGCAAAGGACTTGTACAGACATTTCTCCAAAGGCAATATATAAACAGGCAAACACGCACATGAAAAGACGCTCAATATCACTAATCATTAAGAAAATGCAATAAAAAGCAAAAAAAGCAAAAAAAAAATGCAAATCAAAACTACGATGACATACCACCACACACCCATTAGGATAGCTACTATCAAAAAATAAATTAAAAAACCTAGAAATTAACAAGTGTTGGTGAGGATGTGGAGAAATTGGAACCCTTCCTTGTGCACTGTTGGTGGGAATGTAAAATGGTGCAGCCACCATGGAAAACAGCATGGTGGTTCCTCAAATAATTAAAAATAGGGCTGGGCTTACATGCCGGTACTTTAGGAAGCCAAGGTGAGGATTGGTTGAGACCAGGAGTTCAAGACCAGCCTGAGCAACATAGTGAGACCCTATCTCTACAAAAAAGAAAAAGAAAAAAATTAGTTATGCATGGTGGTGCACACCTGTAGTCCCAGCTGCTCAGGAGGCTGAGGCAGGAGGATCACTTGAGCTTAAGAGTTTGAGGCTACAGTGAGCTATGATTGTGCCACTGCACTCCAGCCTGGGCAACTAAGCAAGACCCTCTCTCTAAAATTAAAAAAAAAAAATTTTTAAATAGAATTACCATATGAGTCAGCAATTCCACTTCTGGGTATGTATCTAAAAGAATTGACAGCAAGGTCTGAAAGAGATATTTGTATACCTATGTCCACGGCAGCATTATTTACAACAGCCAAAACATGGATGCAACCCAAGTGTCCAAGTATGGATGAAAGGATAAGCAAAATGTGGTCTGTGCATACCATGGAATGTTACTCGATCTTAAAAAGAAGGAAATTCTGATATGTTCTACAACATGGAGACTCCTTGAGGGTATTATGCTAAGTGAAATAAGCCAGTCACAAAAGAACAAATACTATATGACTCCACTTATCTGATATGACCCAGAGGAGTCAAAACATAGACACAGAAAGTAGAATACAGGTTGAATTGCGTCCTCCCCAAAAAGATATGCGGAAGTCCTAACCCCCAGTACCAAAGAATGTGACCTTATCTAGAACCAGGATTGTCACAGATGTAACTAAGTTAGATGAAGCCATATTGGAGTAGGTGGGCCCCTAATCCAATGTGACCACAGTCCTTACAAGAAGATAGCCAGGTGAAGACAGAGACCCACAAAGACAGTGTCGTGTGATGAGGAAGGCAGAGATTTGAGCTACGCAGCTGCAAGCCAAGGAACACTCATGATTGCCAATCAACCCACAGAATCCATAAGAGGCAAGGCAAGGAAGGCTTCTCCTCTATGTTTTGCAGAGAGTTGGTCCTGCTGGCACCTTGATTTTAGACTTCTAGTCCCTGCAACCGTGAGACAACAAATTTCTGTTGTTTTAAGCCATCCTGTTTGTGGCAGCCCTAGGAAACTTAATACCAACCTTGATGACCTCGAGGAGAAAGTCTCATTTGGGGGCTAGCAAGTTTTCACGCCTTTCCAGCACTTTCTAATTTTCATTTTTACAAAGAGAAAACAGCCCTCAAGCTAAGTGCTTTCAGCAGAAAAGACACCTAACTCAATTTTAATAACATCGTTTTGATTTCATTATATTTATTTTTATGATTGCCATCTATTTCTGGCAAGTGATAGCTGGTTTTCCTTGCACAACAGTAAAACAAAGTTTCCCTTTAGATAAATAAAGTTAAAAAATGAGTTGATTTATAGAAAAACATTACATCACATTAAAAGAAGTGGCATAAAAACATGGCAAAAATTGTAAAGGCGGGGATGGTAACTGAAGTTGGGCATCTACCATCTTAAGGAAAGCCAAGACCAGATACCCACTATTGGTCTTCCTTTAATGTCCCAAATCATAAAGGCAAAATAGATAAAAATGAAAATGACAACATATACACTAATTAGGAAAAATTGTGAAGTAAGCAAAGTTGTCTTCCCCTTGGTGTTGCCTTTTCACACCTTCTCCCTCCTTTGCCTTCCCTCACCTGGGGACCCAGGGCCTGAACCTGGCCAGGCTCCTTCCCGTCACCAAAGAAAATCAATCTGATAAACTAGCTCCAGCTGAGCTTGGAGCTAGAGGACTTGGTGACAGCCACATCATTGTCACTAACATGATGAGTGACTTTGGGCAAATCTCTTAGTCTCTCTAGACTGCAGTTTCCTCTGTGCAAGAGAAGATAAGATAATCTTCAGGGTCTCTTCCTGCTCTGAATTCTACACTTCTGGGATGTTAGTGATTTAATGTGTTCCCCTCTTAGGGACTCACATTTCACTTTAAAAAAAAAAAAAAAGCCCTCAGGAAAGGGATGAATAAATCCACAGGAATGAGTTCCCAGTAGAGGAATTCCAGGCTCAGTGGCACATGGGGAAGAGAGATTTTTTTAGGGTGTTTGGGTGGGGTGCTTCTAAAATCACACAGTCGGCCCCCTCTGCCTCTACGTGAGGCTGGCTTCACTCCCAGATGACAGGGCAACCACCATCTCAGACCCCCACCTCCCCACGGGGCCTGCCGCCGCGACCCTGGGGTCACTGCCCTCCACTCCGTCGGGAGTCAGGACACCAGACCTCTGACAGAGCTGAATACTACATTTTTAACTGGGGGGAAGCAAAATATAGGTGTTTATTTACATGCATGTCCATGTAAACACACACACATACATGCACACACACATACACACACACATACACAGAGTTGGGGGCAGGAAAGGGCCAAGAAGAAAAATCAGCTATGACAACCTAATAAATGTCAATTTCTGAGGGGGGCTGAGTTAGAAGATGAATCCTCCGAACTTTAATTGGAGACATGATGCTCTCACTTTCCCGGGCAGCCCCGCCTCTGCGGCAGATCCCGCCACAGATAGCGAGGCCCTGCCTTCCTCTAATTGACGGGAGGTCTCTGTCTGCAGGGTTTGTTTCTGGGATGTCAAGAGGCAAGGGGGTGGGCTGGGGGGTGCTATAATGCCCCTCAGAGAGGAGAGGAGAAAGACCCCAAAGGACCTGGGCCCAAAGGCAGAGAGCCCAATGGGCTGAGTCGTCACACAAGTGGTACCCACACTGTGCCTGCCTTGCGTGAGACCCAGCAGACAAAGGGTCCCTCCAGACTAGTGATGTCTGCTTCCCACCCAACAGCAAGTCAGTGGCTCCTTTCTGATGCCATGGTGGTGTCCTAAGCCAGTCATGATGGGAGAGGGGAGAAAGCAGGCGGGAGGAGCCCAGGAAGCAAGGGCCCTACCCTGGAGATGCTTTGGCTGGTAGGATTGCTCCGGAGACAGGCTGCCTGGAGTCGTGGCCCAGCGCCACCACCGCTGGACCTGGGTCAAGTGCTTGTCCTTCCTGCCACTCAGTTTCATCCCCTGCAAAATGGAGATGGTCATAGTACCCCCCTCAAAGCACAGTGAGGGGATCAGACAGGCTAATCCAGGAGGAGCGCTCACTCACACTTGCGCCAACGTGGTATTACTCAGGGGGTGGAAAACATTCTTCAGCCCACCGTGCTTCTCTCTGCCAGAGCTTTGGAGCCAGCACTCCTGAGCAAACTGTGGAGTCCCAACCCCATTGCCCAAACAAGCTGGATGTCATGCCGGGGACAGCTCAGCTAGGGCAGACGGCTGCCACAGCAATCAAGCAGGAAAAGCAGTCATCTCATCGCCACCAACGCCTGGGCCACCACGGCGCTCTGACCAACCACTTTCTAATAAAACACCGAGGACCACTTTTCCTTCCAGAACCCCGAAGCATTCTCTTTTCGGCCACCTGCAGCCCCTATCCTAGCCAGGCAATTTCATTCATTTTTATGCTACTAATAGTCCAAGTAACTAGCATCTGCACAGTCCTTTACAAAGCAATTTTTAATTTCCATGTTTGAATTGATAATGCACTCACATGATTCAAAAATTTAAAAATCTATATTAAAAGGAAAACAGTGAAGAATCTCCCTATTATTCCTCTCTCCTACCTTCCCAGACCCCAGCCTTTCCCCCATGCCAGGTAACCACTATTACTGGTTCCTCAGAGATCCTTCTAGAGTTTCATTCTGTATGCACAGGCAACTATTGCTATTTCTCCCTTTTTTAAATACAAAATGTAGCATACTATCCACACCGTTCTGTACCTTGCTTTTCTTCACTTGATGGTATGTCTTATATGTTGGTACAAAGCTTTCTTTCTTTTTCCTTTTCATGGCTGCGTACTACTCCATTATGTGGCTAAAACAAAGTCTCTTAAAGAGACCCCTCTTGGTGGGCATTTACATTGTTTCAAATTTTTCCCATCGCAAGCATCATGTAACAAATAGCTATAAACCGATCCCTTGCACTTACGCAAATATATTTACAGAATAATATCCCAGAAATGGAATTGCTAGGTCAGAAGATACATGCATTTAAACTGTCGATAGCATTGCCAAATTGCCCTCCCTAGAGGTTATATGAATTTATCTCCCCGTGAGAAATACTAGATGGCCAGCTTCTTCACAACTGCACGAGTATTACAGGGTATTATCAACTTTCTGGACTTTTGCCAATCTGTTAGGTGAAAAACATGTCTATCGGTATAATTTTAATTTACGTTTCTCTCGTTTGGAATGAGGTCGAGCATTGTTGTACATTATACATTTAAGAGCCAGTTGTATTTCCTTACTTTAGATGGACTTTGCTATCCATTTATCTCCCTTGTCTTCACAATCCCCCTGTGAGATATGTCAGGCAAGTATTAATAACATCTGCACTTTAAAATGCTATGGCTAAGACTCAAAGCATTTAAGACGCTGGCTCAAAGCCGTAGGTTGGTATGGCAGAGCCAAAATACCATTTTGCATCTTTTTCCAATTGTTTTATGTTTTGGATCTTCCCAATTGAGCAGTGTACTTCTTATCTGCCTTTGAATCACCCCCAATGAACCTAGAACAGTGCTGTGAGCTGGGACCAAGGGTCCAGACCCGGTTTCCTGCTGTGGCTCCGTGAGTCACTGGCTATGTGCCTCTGGGCCAGTCCCTTCACTCTCAAGGCAGACTTTCCATATCTATAAAACTAAGATTTGAACTAAATCACCAAGGTCCCTTCCAGGAAATGATTATAGTGGGAAGCACTCCATGAATCTTCTATTATTATTTCTTTCTGAGCGGAATAAAATAAAACAGTTTTCAGACCTCCTGAGTTGAGATTGTTCACATCGTCCCCATTGATGATTAAGCCCAGTTGGATCAGAGGTGGAGGAGGAAGGGACTGGGGGGCTCCAGGCCGCCTTGGGAAGGGGCGTGCCTATGGCAGTGGTATGCTGCAGTCAGCCTGTCCTGAGAGCCTACCGTGAGATCTTTCCGGAGTTTTGCAAGCCGAATGACATCCAACTGATAGCTTGAAACCGACCACGGTGGGAAAATTTACACCATGGGAATCAGCAAATGCAACAGAGGAGAGCATCCCTGCCCATCCCTGCCCGCCGAACCAAGAGCCAGCTGTTCGCTGGTGTTCATTTGCCCCCACGTCCCCGCCAGAAGGTCTGCAAAACGTCATAAGCAACTGGGTCGCTGGGGAATTGGCAAGACTTTCAGGAAGCGTGGAGGGTTCTGGGACTGAGAAGGGCTCACTCAGGACAGAACCCCAGCCCTCCACATCACCTCCAGGGGTCAGAGCGCAGACCCTGAAGCAAACTGCAGGGTTCAAATCCCTGCTCCCCACAGCTCGGCTATGTGACCTTGGATACCGTTGCTTAACTGCTGTGCCTCAGGCTCCTCATATGAAAAATGGGGAAGTAATAACCATGGTGCCCACCTCAAGGGGGTTCATGAAGATTAATGAGTTAACACCTAGAACGCATTTAGATCTGGCACAATTAAACACTCAGTAAGCAATTGCTATTGTTGTTCTTTTGCTGCTCTACAGGACAAGAACGGTGGCTGAGAGTCTGAGGGCCAGGCTTCTGGTCCTCCCCGGTCTATAGCTGTGGGCTCTTGGGAAATCGCTTCATCCCTCTCGGTCTGTTTCCTTATTTATAAAGAAAGAGAGCAGATAACCGCTAGGATCTCTTCTGCCCTTCCTGTCCTGACTGTCGTGCCAGAGTCCCCTGATCCCACTGGGTTCTCGTTAGGGGTGGCTGCTGCTGCATCACCCCCCCGGGAGCCTCCCCGGTGCCCTGGCAGAGTCGGGCCTCCCTCCCCTGGGCTCCCGTGCCCCAGTGCTGTGCCTGCCAGGCCGCAGCACTTACATGCCACACCACGAGTGGGTGTCCACTGGTCTCCACACTGGACGCCTTTAGGCAGGGAGGTGACTCTATCTTATCCACCCCCTTCCCTGGCAAGAGAAGACCCTCAATAGTGGAATGAGGAAGGGAAGAGACCAGGCACCTTCTGAAACAAGCCCTTGCCCACCTAGCCTGTACCTTCCCCAGCCCCCACACTACAAGCCCAAGCCTGGACTGTCAGCTGCAGAGAGACCCCGGCCACTCCACCAGGCTGCACTGCTCCCCCTCTTTCCTGGTGTGAAGAGAAGAAAGAGAGAAGCCACCCGGATTAGGGCTGGGGAATGAGCCGGCACCACACTCCCCACAGATCTGGGCTGGTCCAGAGCCTGCCAGCTCCGCACACTCCCTCTTCCTGCCAACCCAGGGGACATTTCCAGCCAGTGGTCTGGCATGGGGCTGGCTCCCACATGGACCCTTCTGCTGGGACCCTTGAGCTCCCTAACTCCTGGGGCATTGGGTGGAGGAAGAGGATGGGCAAGTGCAGAGGGCAGGTCCCAGGGCACTTGTAGCCCCTGAGAGCAGGCGAGGACCCCCTCAGTGCTGGGTCCTGGGCACCTTGCCCACCTCACCCTTGTCCGGATTCTAGCAGAGATGCAGGAGCTCGTCTTTCCCGCACAGCCGCGCCCTCCTCTCGCTGGAGACCTCCCCCCTCCCCTGCTGTATTTTTCTCCATGGCACTTACTGCCATCTGACATACCATAAATTTTATTTGTCTTTTGTTTATCGTCCTGCTCCCCACCAAAGAAGGTAAATTCCACAAGGGCAAAGGTTTTTGTTCTTTTCTTCACTCTATCCCCGGGACCAAGAACACTGTTTGGCATTTCATTAGCGCTTGATCGATATCTGTGGAGTGAATGAAAAACTACATCTCCAACCCTCAACCCAAACACACACACACACACACACACACTGATACCTCTATCCAGATCAAATTTCTGGCTGTCACCTATTTCCTGCTACAATGGTAATAACTGAAGTGTTGACTGGTAATGAACTTAAGGCATGACCACTTTATAGAGGTATTTGCATTTTATAAGGGAGGCTTTTAGAAATGATAAAATCATTCAGGAGCCAAGGGAGTGAAGCTCTAATGGGTGAATTATATGGGGGAGGTATTTGGGGTCCCCTCCTGCCCGGCTCAGATCAGCACATAGGAATCAGGCCCCCAAATCACACAGCCACCCGCCTCACCCCCTCAACACAGTTCAACTGTCTCTGATTGCTGGGGAAGAAGTATCAGCTGTCCTGACCGCTGGAACCCCCCCACCCGCTCCCCTTACCCAGCCCAGCCCCTCCACATAAGGACTCGTTTAGTCTTTGTCCAAACAGTCCAGTGGAGCTGCCGGGCCTGGAGTTGGTGTGCCGGGAAGCATGGCTTTCTAGTGCAGGGGTTCCCATCCAGGGCAGGGGTGGCCAGTCCTCAGCTCCCAGAGGCCCCCTGGCATTTCAGTGATGTGTCAGGTGCCCACCCAGAAGAGCCAGCATGCTGACACTCTGGGTGTCAGACCCCACAGCACAGGCCAGAATGATCGTGGATGAAGCAGGGGCCCTACAGAGTGAGCGGTCAGTGGGTCTATCAATGGAGTCGTCCCCATCGAGCATCTTGTACATGCAGAGCATGCGGTTGGGCTCCAGGCAGAGGAACATCTCCAGGTCCCTGTCTCCTACTCCCATCGCTCTCATCAGCTCTGATCTGGCCGGGCATGGGCTGCTTCAGGGGAGCCAGTCACAAGGCTAGCCTTGGAGGACCCCCAAAAACAGAGGGCGTCCTTCAGATTGTCCCTGCACTTAGAGTGTGGGCCAGGTGTCTGAGCTTTCACACTGGGGACCCCAGCCTGCTGAGCCAATCCTACCCCACCTTGAGGGCATTCTGAACAGGGGCTGGGGGAGTGTCCTGAATGGAAGGAGGACATTCTTAACAGTGGCTGGTCCTGGATCCAGACCTCCTGAAAGAGGAGCCAACCGTGTAGCAGGGCTGCCCCTCTGCAGCCCCGCTCCTGGGGACAGGAAGAAGGCCCAAGCCCACAGACGCCAGCAATGACAAGCCTGGGGACATTCAGAATGTGACCTCATGCAGACACTGCAATAGGAGTATGCCCTCTCAACCCCACATGCTCAGTGTTCCGGGGGACACACCTTAAACTGCCAGCCCATTCACTCGGATCACACCCCCCAAAGTCTTAGACAGAGCCTAGCTAGGGTGGGTTCAGCAGGGAGGGTTTCTGGGCTGTCCTAAAGTCAGGGCGAGGGCTCCAGCCAGAACTGTTCTCTTCTATGGGGGCAGGGCAGGCATAACAGGCTCCAGGGAGCCCCAGCACTAGCGGCCGGGCCCTAAGTGCAGGCCCTCCAGCCAGATGGTCTCCATTGATCTGCTGGAGATTTTGCAGACTGGTCAGTTCTCCGTCCCATTCTTCTTCCAGCTCCCATCCCCTCCTCCTCCAGCCATCCATCATCTGTCCACCTGCCTGGATCAGCAGGAAGGGACAGCCTCTTTATTTTTTTTATTTTTATTTTTTAGAGACAGGGTCTTGCTCTGTCGCCCAGGCTAGAATGCAGTGGCGCCATCATAGCTCACTGCAGCATCGAACTCCTGGGCTCCAGCCATCCTCCTGCCTCAGCCTCTCGGCCCAGCTAATTTGGGGGCAGCCTCTTAAAGGAGGCAGAGCCCAACCCTCCGGTGCCTCGCAAGCTGCCTACAGACACCAAAGCCTCCCTGTGCCCTGGACCCCTTGTACGTGGTCTGTGCAGCCTCTGGCAAGCACCAGAGGGAGGTAGCTGAGCTAGCAACAGGTAGGTCTAAGGGTCTCATACCCCGACCCCTTGGTGGGCCCATCCTCTGTCCCATCCTCATTGCTCTCAGTCTGATGCCCTGTGGAAGCTCCAATGACCCCTGAGACATGAGCTGAGAAAAATGTAGGCATTTGCTTGCCACCAGCGACTCTGGAGAATGACAATCACTTACAATTGATTAGAGGTGCACAATTTCCACCTTCCCGTGATCTTATTTAAGCCACAGGACAACCACATGAGGTCAACGGGTACCACTAACCCTATCTCCCAGATGAGAAAACCGAGGTTCAGAGCAGTGACGTAACTTGTCCTATTGCACAATGGTCAGGGACAGAGGCCCTGGAGGCCATTCTCTTGCCACTCTGCTACACTGCCTCTTGGAAGTCTTCAAGTCACAAAAGAACAAGCGGTATTGGCAGGCAGACTGCCCACTGTGCAGGGAAGGGCTTGGCGGAGTCCCAGCATGGCCACTAATGAGCCTGGGTGGCCGGGGCCAGGAATTCAGTCTCTCTAAACTCAGTTTCCTCATCTGTAGAACACAAATAACACCCATGTCTTGAAAGGAACAAAGGAGAATTGAGGATGCCCTGGACCCTAAGAAGCCCTGCGCCCTAGGAGGGGTCATGGCCACTACACCCCCAGGAGTCCCCTGAGTGTTTGGGATGATGTGACATGTTGTGACAAAAAGTAGCCTCCGCAGCTAATTGTGACTTCCATAAACAAAAGCTGCCGTCTCCCTGTCCCTTCCTTGAAGAGAGACCTCTGTGTCCATGACTCCCTTTGTAAAGGAACAAAGAGGACCAGGCCCACGGTGGAGACGGGTGACAAGGAAGAATGCTGTGTGAAGCAGGAGAAGGGTCCGGCCAGGGATGATTTGCACTTGGAGAGAGACATTGCTGGTAGCCGAAGGAGGGGGAGCCCAGCTGGGACAGCAGGGAGAAGAGGCAGCTGGACTGGGGGACAGCTCTAAGCCCAGCTTTCAAGGAAGGGTGAAGCCGGATGTCACAGCCACTTGCAGGCACCTGCTAATGAAGGACCCTAGTCCATGAAAAATGCCTCCCAGGTGTTCGTGGCTGTCCCCAGGGGCTGGCTGTCTGCCCTTTGGCACTGGTGCCACCTCCACCAAGAGCACCACTTCTGAACTTCTGTGTCCACCGGGTACGACGAACTCCCAAACTCCTGAGGCTGCCTGAGCTTGGATCTGCTGACAGTACCTGGCTTCCCATAGTAAAGTCAAGAAATTGTCACCTTCCCTTTTCTATCTTAACCTCAACTAGAGGAGTGCCCAAACATGAGGCAAGTGCCCAAAGGCCTTAAGAGCTCTAAGTGACAGAGAGGTGCTGAGAGACAAGTCCTAGAGACAGATACCCAGACACAGCTCCACTGTGGGCTAATGGTGCCCCCTCGGTTTGCGCAGTATACAGCTTGTACAGCTGTACATGGTGGCCCTATGGACACTACCCATCCTCAAAACACCCCATCTCCCTGACAACTTGCTCTTTATTCCTTGCTCAAGTTTGTTGTGCTTGCCTGAGCCCTCAACACAAATGGCGCCTCCTAAATGTGTTTATTGCTCAAACTGCATAACCATGCTCAGAGAACCTGCAATGTTATCTCCTTCCTTTAGGACAAGTTCTTTCCCAGGGAGCTCCTCTGTCCCTCACACTATTGGACCCACCCTATTATTTCTCCAGACATGTCTGAATCCCAACAGTGGGCCCCGGTACACGTTCAAATCGAGACTTTGAACCCATATTTTCTACACTGCCCCTTGGCAAAGTCATTTCTGCTGCCTTGCTGTGCTGATGACTTCCCCAAAGCAGAGAACTATAGAATTAGCCAGTCAATTTGGCCCGAGTCGCCCCGAGGGCACAGACCCTGGAAGTCTGGCTCTGAGACTCCCCTATGTAACCACCCCCATCAATGTGGGACCTCTGGGGCCCTTCCCAGTCCCTGCACCAGTTGTTCCTTCATGTGTCCACACCTGCCGGTTCAACCAGACCCGTCTCAGCTCACCTCTGCACCCTCCTGTCAGCCCCGAGCCCTAGCACCCCAAACATCCTGGTGGACCTGTCGTTCCTGTCTGCAGGTGGAAGCAGGAACTGGAGCTGGGAGCTGGCCGCTGCACCCTGCTTTGAAGTTGCCTGCTGAGGAAAGCTACCCCTTGGGGTTGGGGCCAAGGGTCACATGGGGAGTAGTTATCAGAGGAAAACGGAAAGAGTCCGCACAGCTTTCCTTCCAGGATGGGTCAGCGAGGTAAGCAGCAGGAGGAGAGCAGCCTCGGTCTCAGGGCCCTCGACTAAGCTGGGCCTCTCGCTCACTCCCCTGGGCGCTGGCTCCTGGCCTTGCAGATCTGGCATTGGGGGGAAGGAATCTTTGCTCAGAGCTAGTAGCCCTCGCAGGAAGGTAGAATAGGGACTCTGGAATCCCCTTCCCGTCTGCTCCTCCCCTATCCACACGAAAGGTCAAAAATGATCTCCCTGTGCACAGAGGAAGCCTCAAAATCACTGATTTAGTCCTTTGTGTCAAGCACAATCATAAACAAATTCTCAAAAAATGTAAATACATCCAAGAGGGATTTTAAAAAGATTTTTAAAACTTGGCCTCAGTGTCCGTAAGTGGAAAATAAGGACTTAGGCTGGAGTGTTGCTAAGGCCCCCTTCTAGCTCAGACATCTCGCTCCTTGAAATCTCAGCGATGAGGGGGTTTCTCGGCCCTGAGGCCCCCAGAAGGCCCGGCCTGTGCAGGAGGGGCTGCAGTGAGGAGATGAGCACAAGGAGAGAGGTGGGCACGGGCTGGGGGAAACGTGCCCATGCCCGGTCCCTGTCGGCACCTCCTCTATCCACAGGCCTGGCTGCCAGGCTTTTAGGGTACACCAGAGGTGCAGCACCAAATAGCTCCCAGATTCCAGGCCCTGGTCAGGGCCATTCTCACCTTCAGTCCCTCCTGGGGACCCTGGGAACCTCATTTAATCCGCTGATGTCCCACCCCAGGTCATTTGCATTTTAAAAGGGAGGGAAGGAATCCTACCCAAAATACAAATGGTGGGATTCCTGGCGTCAGCAGGGGAGATGTTTCCAGGTGGGGAGTTCCCCAGGGCGCTGGCCACACATCATTATACATTGGAGAGCACCTGTGTCCACCAGCAAGCCAAGTGGATTTTGTTTATTCTTTCAATCAAGAGCCACCTATCTGTGCCTATCTTGTGCCAGGCATTGTGCTAAGTGTTGGGGACATAACAATGAATTAGGTAACCAATGAAGCCTGCCCTTCGGACGTCTGCACTCTCGTGGGGGAGATGGCAACCCTCCTTCAGAATGTTCTCTTGGCTCCTTTCTGCCCAACTCCTCCCCAGCTTCCTCCTCTTAGAACTGTTCATATTCCCAGAGCTCCTCTTGCAGGCGGCAGGGCAGTGGCCGCAGGGGCAAGCCATGCCAACTGGACCAGCTGCTCCTCCCCAGCAAGGAGCCTGAGTCCATGCCCTGAAGAGCCCACTGCCAGGCCAAGAGTGGATGCGGCAGCTCAGATAAGGGAGGAGATGTCCCCTGAGGCTGCCTGTTCTCCAGCCTTGCCTCAAGCCCAAGGTCTTCTAGTCCATGAAGCAGCTTCCTGTCCTAGCTCTCCCATTTCTGGGCATAATGGGGCACTCGAGCATTGCCTTGTCCAGGTATGCAAATAAGAGACCCCCCTGTGCAGTGGCTAAAGGGCCATTTATGTGGCCCTCTTCCCCTCCCCTGCAACACCCTTCTGCTTTTCTTCCTTCCCAACCTAGTCCTTCCACCTCCACAAAGCCTAAGTTCACTCTCCAAAGACAGGGGTAGCTCTGCTCCCCACCCCTCCCTTGCCCTGTTGGTAAAATGGGGATGTCTCGCCCTGCACCCCTAGCAGAGCTGTTGGAAGTAAAATGAGACCACAAGAAACACCAGAGCTCTGTGTGTCAGGCACTGTTCTCAGAGCTGTGCATTTATTCACTCATTTTACCTTCCCCACAAGCCTCCGAGACATGTTATCATCATCTGCCTTTTTTTTTTTTTTTTTAAGACAAGAGTCTCCCTCTGTTGCCCCGGTCGGAGTGCTGTGGCGTCAGCCCAGCTCACAGCAACCTCAAACTCCTGAGCTCAAGCGATCCTCCCGCCTTGGCCTCCCAGAGCGCTAGGATTACAGGTGTCAGCCAGGGCGCCTGACCCATTGTCTTCCTTTTACACATGTAGAAACAGAGACTCATGTTCAAAGACACAGCAAGTAGCAGAACCAGATTTTGGACCCCAGTAGCCAGGCTACAGTCTGTGTGCCTAACTGTGGATGCTCAACTGCCCCCAAAGCAGTTTGCAAATGAGGCCATGCTGTGCAAGCTCAAGAACACTATTTTCATCCTAAATGCTCGTGCCCCCTTGCACATACCTCTCACCCCAACCCCACCCACGCCACTCTGATCAGACACCTGGATGCGCAAGGCTTACCCTGCCCTGGGTGCCAGTCTCAGAATTACTTAGCCTAGCACTGGCACCCCAGCTCCCCCACAAATCCACCAGAACCCAGTGCTCCCCTAGCTAACCCCTCGGCCCCCACCAGCCTCTGGCCCAGGGATCCAGGAGCTAGTGCCTAGAAGAAGGCTCCAGAGATGGGGGCAGGAGGGGCAAGGAGGACAGAGGCAGGCCTGGCCAGACCCTGGGGAGTGATGGACTCTGCTCTGCGCTGGCCGGCATGGGATCTGCCTGGAAGTGGAGCCAGCAGTGATGGACAGTCCCTGCCATGGGGAAGCCAGCCTGACACCTAACCAGATCAGATCCCCTCTCCCAGCTCCTCTGGGCCCTCCACCTCCTCCTTCCAGCTCACTGGCCTCCCCCACGGCATCCCAGCCCCAGCCTGCCTGAGGTCTCCAGCTGCCCAGGGTTTTATAAATGGCCCTTGCAGGAGGTGGGCACCTTGGCTAATTGAATCAGCGCCCAAGAGGCAGGAGGCAGGAGGCTGGTTAGCATCACTGCTAAAAAGCGGTGGCAGCAACAGCTCCAGTGGAGCTATCAGGGAGGAGCCTGGGAGGTAGGGGGTGGGGGAGGCCCCAGCAAGCTTGGCCTTTACAGATGCTGAAGCTCCAGGTGGGAACTCACCGGAGGGCCTGACCACCCCCACTGTTACAGGCTTACACGGTGGACCCCAGCCCCACCCCACACCACCCATATGCTCTGCAAAAAGACATTCCAAGGGGCAGCAAGAGAGACAGAGAAGAAAAGAAACAGGAAGGGTGATGTAGTGTGCTTGTGTGTGTACCTGATGTCACCTCTGCATAACAATTAGCAAACGAGACCAGGTCATAGGGAAGTTTCTCAGGGCATCGACAGGTGCCGGGCAGCAGACCCTGGAGCCAAGAGACCCTTTCTTGGTGGACCTGTCACTCCATCTTACGTTGCCCTGCGCCTGTCGAGGA